>SJYA01014570.1:0-10347 GCA_006410615.1 Neotragus moschatus
TGACTGAAGCGACTTGGCACACTCGCACACCTGGCTGAGTAAGATTCCATTGTGTGTGTGTACCACACTTCTTTACCCATCCATCTGCTGATGGACATCTAGATTGCTTTCTACATTCAGAATTTCAAGTGTGCTCAATAGACAATCCAGCTGCCACCATGGACTCTCTTGTACATGTTGATCACTTTATTTCAGACACAGACATTTCTTAAGGCTTCATGTTAATGGACGTATCCTTGAATTAGACCTTTTTGAAAGCCACTTCTCTTCACATCCATCCTCTGCTTATTTCCTGAAAGTCTGTAAAACAATTTGATTTCAAAGTCACATGAGTTTCACTACAGTTAAGAATTGGGGAAAGATGATCAGTGAATATGTGCTTAAATTGCTTTATTATTTCAAAACCTATTGTAACTGATAGATAAGAACCAGTCTCTCAATTGCCAACCAATCTGACAAACTGTAATAATAAAACACAGGCAGTATGAAGGGTCTTCCAAGGAGATATGCACAGCTACTAGGAAGATTTATGGTTCATCGTTTTAAAATACAGACGAACTATTTATAACAGTGAAAGGTTCTGAGCAGAAAGATAAAAGTCTTGCTAAAATAAAATGCTGGGTTTCTTTAGATCAGAATGAAAACAAGACAAATTACTAGATGAGTATACATTTGAGATGGCTCACATTAGGGCAAAACTGCTGTTTTTACAAATAACTTGGCCACATTTAACTTTGTTAGTCTTGCCAGTCATGTGGAGTAACTTGGAGAAATACTTCAAATTGTACCCAGAATCAGAATGATTAAAAGCATAAACTCCCGAGGAACATAGCATGAGTTTAGTCCACTGACTAATCCTGCCACTTATGAGTTGTGTGAGCTTGAGTTGTGTGATCTCTCTGTAAATCAAGTTCCTCCTTGGAAAACCAAGAAAAATCATAGCACTACCCCATAGGGTTCTTATAATTTTAAATGATGGGCACATAAAAGATGAGATTATAGTATGCCATGTGTATAGTAACTCCTTTATAAATTATAAGAATTAATAATAATATTATTAAACATGCAGATAATGGTGGCAGTTGTTTTTAGTCATAGAAATAATGATCATAATTTTTATTCTACACATTGTCTTTGAAGAACAAAGCCTCAAGAAATATTTGTTCAGCATCCACCGTGAGTCAGGCATTGTTTCCAGTGGTTTTAATTCACTGAGACACATCAGTGAACAAAACTGACAATGTTCTCTGCCTGTATAGTATTTTTTTCTAGCGTGGGTGGAGATAGTCAATAAATAATACACTAAGAAAAGAAGTACACTGAGGAGTTGTCTTAATGTGAAGAATTCTATGGGGGAAAATGACTATAGAAAAAACAAGAGGAAATGAAAGTTCTCAGGAGTGCAGTTCTAAGCAGAGTCATGTATCATTTGGGTGTAATTCTGCATGCGCGCGCACACACACACACATTCCTTAAAAATTCCTTAATGTCTTAAATCTTTATCTGAAGAGAAAGAAACAAAGAAAGACACAAATATGGCATATGTATTTATATGTGTGTGTGTGTGTGTGTGTGTATATAGAGAGACAGAGACAGAGAGATAAAGTAACAGAGGGAGAGAGAGAGCCAGAGAAACAAACAAACAAACAAACAAAATATATTAAGAAATTGGCTCATTTGTTTCTGGGAGCTGACAAGTAATAAAATCTGTAGAGCAGATCAGCAGGCTAGAAGCTTATGTAGGATCTATCTTATAAATCTTGAGCCAGAACTCTTTCTTCTCCTGGAAACCTCAGTTTTTGCTCGTATGGCCATTGGCTATGTATGAGTCCCATTCATATTGTTAAAAGTAACCTCTTAACAATGATTATAAATGTTAATTACATTTACAATATGCCTTCACAGAAACATCTAGACTGGGCACTATAGCCTAGTCAAGTTGACATATATAACAATCGTCAAAGTAGTCATGGCAGGTTTTACGAAAAAGTGACATTAAACAAATTTTTGAAGGATATGGAGGAGTTACTCACATGACTATCTACAAGGAAGAACTTTTCAGGCATGGGGAATATTCAGTGCAAAGCCCTTAACTGTGCAATGTGACTGGCATGTCTGAGGAACATCAAGGGGACCAGTGTGGCTGGAGTGGAGTGAAATAGTGGGAGCATAACAAAGTATACAGTCAGAGAATAAAGATAAAGAGGCGACTGACGTAAGGCCTTGTAGACTATTCTAATGAAGAGGAATATGAAATGAAAGAAGAAGAATTAGAGAGTCAATGAATATAACACTAAATTGGTGGGATATAGTAATATAAATATTTACCAATGTTTGAAATCTAGATATGTCTCCGAATGGTCTTGGATGTTACAGCTCTGAAGGCCAAGGAAAGACACAATGCTGCAATGGAAATAGGGAATAAGTGTTATTCTCTGAGAAGCCAAATGATAGTTATCCCTCCCAAAGCAGGGAGTATAGGCCCCTGAAGGCAAGTGCTGAATGTGTCTCGCTCACGTGTATCCTTTTTACTAGCACCTAATGGCACCCCACTCCAGTGCTCTTGCCTGGAGGGTCCCATGGGTGGAGGAGCCTGCTGGGCTGCAGTCCATGGGGTCGCTGGGGGTCGGATACGACTGGGCGACTTCACTTTCACTTCTCACTTTCATGCATTGGAGAAGGAAATGGCAACCCACTCCAGTGTTCTTGCCTGGAGAATCTCAGGGACGGGGGAGCCTGGTGGGCTACCGTCTATGGGGTCACACAGAGTTGGACACGACTGAAGTGACTTAGCAGCAGCAGCAGCAGTAAAGTGTATGGTATGATGTGTCCTTCATATTTTTAAAATGAAAATACCTCTACTTACAGCTGGTTTCTTATAGATTGTGCCTCAGTTTGGGAAATTATTACTACAGTCTATAGGAAAAGGGATGCTCTCTTGACCATAATCCAGTCTTCTCATTGTTTTCCTGTTCCCAGTGTTGTCTCATTTATGCTTCATTCTTGGTCCTTTTATTCACCTGCCATTCAGAGTCTCTGGCACAGGATTGAGAATGGAACTCACCCCTTGTTATTGATGACTCTGATGTTGGCATATAGTTTTTCTGGGCTTTCTAAATTCTGAGTTGTAAAGTATTAGTGGATAATCTGAGAGAATATTTTTATCAGATGAATGAATGCTTATCATCGTCTTTGATTTATAGGAGATTTATGAATAATGGAAACAAGCAAAGGCAGAGAGCTCCAATCAGTTAGGTATCTTCATTTTGAAATAATGGAAGCCTAGAGGAAGTGTGATTGAAATAGATGGAATCACAAATGGGCAAAATAGGAGCGAGATGAACACACTACTACTACTAAGTCGCTTCAGTCATGCCCGACTCTGTGCGACCCCACAGATGGCAGCCCACCAGGCTCCCCCGTCCCTGGGATTCTCCAGGCAAGAACACTGGAGTGGGTTGCCATTTCCTTCTCCAATGCAGGAAAGTGAAAAGTGAAAGTGAAGTCGCTCAGTCATGTCCAACTCTTAGCGACCCCATGGACTGCAGCCCTCCAGGCTCCTCTGTCCATAGGATTTTCCAGGCAAGAGTACTGGATTGGGGTGCCATTGCCTTCTCCTGAGATGAGATGAACAGAAATCATCCAATTCTTAAATATTATACTTAAAGTTTTCAACCAACCCAAGAGAATAATTTATACTATAATAATTGATAACACTTAGAGCATAAGGAAATGCAAGTTAAAATATAGATTCAAGAATGGATAGATTTAATTCTTAGAGCACAAAGTCATAATGTTATCGGGAAGCATATTTTTAGAGGAATACTATACAGCTTAGATCTTATAATGTTATATAACCTGTCCTCAAACTGGAGGTGTTTAACACATGTTCTTGGATAAAAAAGCGTGCTTATATACTGATACTTAAGTTGATAATAAACTTTAAGATATTAATGCTTCATAGCACAACACTTACAAACAATAATGAAATAATATTCTATACTGTATATTTCACATAATCAGTTAATTCTCAATAAATGATTTAATTTTGTTAGTTTTTTCTATTTGCAGCCTACCTATTACTGAAATTCAACAATAATCTGACAGAATCAGACTGCAAATAAATGCTTGATTATTATCAGATTTGACAAAGAAGTCACTAATGACATTGATAAATGACTGTAGACCCAATATGAATATTGATTGATATTTTCATTTACTTTAAGGAATAAGATGAAAGTGAAACAATGAAAATGCTGATTGAAAGTCTATTCATTCTTCAGTCATGCAAGTAATTCCTTTGCTAAATGAATAATACTTTTTGAATATCAGAAGAATATTTCCTTGTTTTTTGGGGAAATTCATTATATAACAGCTAGAGACATGATCTACTTTAAATTTAATCTTCATTTATTAATATTTTTCATCACTTTGTATCTAGATAACCAAAGAAACAATACATCAACCTTTATTTCATAGCATTTGATGGTTTCTGTGGTTTTAATTCTCCCAGAATAGCCAATTTCAAGCTACCAATGTAACATCATGGAACTGGGAGAAGACGCACAGAATCTGCTATGGTATAGTGTGTCTTTGTAGAGTTAGAAGAGCTGTAAATAGCCTCAAGAGCATAACTACCAGTAAAATATGGTAAAAATAATCAGGACCTGATGAGCTTTGAGTATTTATGAGCTTCGTTTCTAATATTTTTAATTGTGAGTTTATGTAACAACTTTTTTATAGTGGTTGTGTTTCAAAACTAGCTAACAAAATTCCTGACCATTTAATTTTAGGTTCTTGGTGGTCAGTACAAGCAGTTCCAGACCACCACTAGATATGGCCACAGGCAAGAAAATCCATCCTTCCCATATGCTGTGTTTTGATAGATATCTTAAACACAGAGCCTGGACTCATTAGAAAAAAAAATTTTTGATCGTATGTGCCATTATTTACATTTTTCTGTAAAGAAAGAAAGTGACTCTTGTCTCCTAGGCCCTGCTATACTTATAGATTACCTTCCTAAAATGAACAAAAATCACACAATTCTTTTTTCCCCCATATTCTCAGCCAAAATAGCCAGGGAGAAATAACCATACACATTAAAGTTTTTTTTTTTTTTTTCAAAATATTTTTTTTCCAATTTACAGGATTAGGTATTTCATAACAGAGTAAATAAAAGCACAACATAAGAAAATATCATAAAGCCTGATTTTGTTAATCCTCTTTACCTCCCTTTAACATGCATATAATTTTCTTCTCAGAAATCAGTTCAGGATTGCAAGTACTGGCTTGAATACAGTTTGCTTTGCTTTCTTTTGGCTTTCCTAAACTGTCTTGAAAAAATATCTATAGTCTACCACCCATTTTAGTCCTATTTAAGGTTCTTAGTACCTTACCTCCAATTTTCAAAAATTATTTCTATCAGACACTAAAAGATCTATAGTAAGCCCTTGAAACATCAGAAACCCTCATTGTAGTTAGTTTTCTGATGAAGTAACTATTTTTGGAGCATATGGTTCTAAAACTCTGTTTTGGGATATTTCCAGCCATTTTGAACATGAACCTGAATTCTTGTCCAATATACTGCTTAAAAGTCATTTTATTCCTGAGAAGGAAGTAACAGAATTAACCATGTAATTTTCAGAGCAGCGCTATTCTCTATTGGAATAGATGTCTTTATTCCTGAAGGTGTTATTGATTCAATTACAAGCGATTTTGCTGTTCTGAGGCCTCAAGTTTTCCAACAATTCACTTCTGACAAAATTTTTTCTAAGTGTCCATGTGCCTAAGTACATGCGTCAGTGATATTGAAGTAATGGTACATTAATCACATCCCAAGTAATGAGTTTATTGGGCAGAGAAACAAACTGGAAGCATAGATTTTTGTGTTTGTTCAGAAAGAGTGTTAACAGATGACATCTTGCAGGCTAATCATTTACAAGCATGCCTATTTTCTTTGACTGCTTTTCACACTAAGAACTTATGATATTCTAGTTTAGACCTCTGAATAAACACTATATAGGGAAACTGGATAAACTGGACAATAAATACATCTGTTTCTCCCAAATAAATATTCTTATATTTTCCCAAAGCAATGTTTGAAGTGGGTCATTATGAGGCATATATGTATTTTAGGTTCATATTAATGCTAAATGGTATTGACATAATGAAAATGAGGCAGGCATTAATTGGACCCAGAAAATGGATATATGATTCCAGAAATTTCAGTGATGTATGAAATCTTTGACTCCCATGTGACTAATTGTGATTCTAAGTGAGTTTTGTATGTAACTAGTTTTATGACAATGAGGTTGTGGATAAGAAAATCTTTTGATTGTAAGTTTCTTCAAAGAAAATAATGAAAACTCTGAACTGATTATAACTGCCTTCTACCTCTTCTCCAGGGTCTTTCACGTGCAGATCATGTGATGAGTCACTTGATGAGATGATAGTGAGACTGCTGTGTGGGGTGTCCAAGAAGTGTCCTTACAGGTAGTGGACATTTTGTCTGTCCTTTGTCCCTTCCTCCTGCTGCCTGAAGTGTGAAATCCCCAGGCCTCACAGCTTTCTAGAAAAATGAAATAGCCAGGAGAATAGGAACTAAATAGTAAAGCAGGGGTCCCCGACTTCCCGGATCTAATTCTTGATGATTTGAAGTGGAGCTGATGGAATAATAATAGAAATAAAGTGCACAGTACGTGTAATGCACTTGAATCACCCTGAAACCACCCCATTCCCCAGTCCCTAGAAAAACAGTCTTGCAGGAAACCATTCCCTGGTGCCAAAAAGGTTGGGGACCGCTGCTATAGAGTGATGAACGCGAAAGAGCTCCCTGATACGATGGAGCCACCACATCACCTGTGGACTAATTCTCTGGGTCTTTGTTTCTCAGAGCTGAATATACTATAGTTAATACACACGCATTTGCATTAGTCTATTTAATCCATACAAACAAAGAGGCACTATTATTACCATCAGCATTTTACAAATGAGTAAAGAGTTGCAGAGACAAACGAAGTAACCTGCCAAAAGTCAGCCATCTCAGCGCCGAGCTGAGTCAGGCTTTGAGCCCAGGCAATCCTTTTCTAGAGCATCTATGAAAGCAAACAAGAAAATTTGACTTAATCTATCTGATAAAAGCCGTGAGCATCTACCATATGAATAAATATAAAGTGGCAGGTACAATACTTCGCAATTTTAATGGACCTTTACCAAACATCATCTAGTTACCTCATCTTCTGGATGCCAGCGAGAGAAACAGCCTCAGTGACGCTGAAGACTTGGAAAGACTTTAATGCTGTGCAAAGTGCTAGGGCTGGTCCTGACAATATGATAATAAGAGAAAGAATTGTTTTGTGAAAATAATTCAAATGCTGTGGTTTGTAAAGGGCCATAGGGGAAAACAAAATGATTTGTCATAGGTGCTCAGGGTGCTCTTATTCCTGAAAATTCTTAATAGAATGGCTTGATTTTCAAAGCATAAAAATTGGTAATGATATGATTGATAGCTGAATGAAAGCATTTGGTCAGAGTGCTTAGCTATTTGATACCAGTTAAAAGAGGTGAGATGTTACATTTCTGGATGAAAATATATTGTTTATCTCAAATATGTCCCTGGCCCTAGTCAGACTGATTTATTCTTTTTTTTTTTTTTTTCCTTTTTAAATTACTGTTCTGTACCTGTGGTTATTCCCTTCCTAAGTCATGTCCAGTTGAACTGTTTCTCCAGATCACACAGACCCCAGTTTCATTCCTGCTTTTTCCAAAAGGGCTTTTCCTGATTAACCTGGTCCAGCATGATCTCTGTCCTCTGCAGAATCTAAAAATGCTCTATTTGTTTTGCGTTGCACAGGTATTATATTGCTTAGAGATCCTTGCGGTGGATTCCTGGCATGTCTTTTCAAATGCATAGAGTTCTGTGACTGTGCATTGCATCTTCTGTGAGTGTCCAGATGTTAGTTATCTAGGGCTCTTTCGCTTTTCACAGATCTAGTGGTGGTTGGTGCTTCACTCAGTTGTGTCTGACTCTTGCGACCCTATGAACTGTTGCCCACCAGACTCCTCTGTCCTTGGAATTTTCCAGGCAAGGATACTGGACCGTTTCCTTCTCCAGGGGTTCTTCCTGACCCAGAGATTGAACTCAAGTCTCTTACGTCTCCTTCATTGCAGGCAGATTCTTTACCGACTGAGCCACCAGGGAAACCCAGAGATCTAAACATGATCAATTTCAATCCTGGCTAATTCCATGCCTGAGAAATCTGATTTTCTCAGGATTGCTACTCCTTTTTATGGACATTTGCTCTCATCTCTTCTCTGCCTCTCATCTTTACATACACATATGCTTATCCCTTATCCTTTTCTCCAGTTTCCACAAGATGTATATTCATGCTGCAGACTTTGTGAATTAGAAATGTGAACTGAAGATGCAGGGGTGGGATGAGGAACGGGAGGCACCTCCTCAAGTAACACTCAGTTAGCTACCATCTTGCCAGCTTGCTTATATCTCTCACTCTCTTATCCTCATCTCCTCCTTCCCAGATTATCCTCTCTAGCTCTAACTTTTCCCCTCTCTTATGCGTAGAAACTCAGCTATTCTTAGCTTCTGAGTAAAACTTGCAAACCTAAACCCATAAAAGTACAGCAGAACAAGGCAACTTTGAGTTACTAGAACCCATGTTCTTTAAGAAAAACTTGGTAAGATAAAAAGGCTTTTTTTTTTTTTCTGCTTTACTTGTAGGCTTACCAACTTGTATAAGCTGCAGATTAACTCAGTACCAAGGGATGTATTAGGCCCTGGAAATGCAAAAATGTAAGAGAATATCCTTGACTTCAAAGAATTCCCTGTCTAAGGAAGAGACTGACATAAACAGATTGTATGAATATAATACAGTGAGAATGAATTTAATAATTAAATGAAGTCATGGAGGTCTAATAGTGTGATATATGAGCCAGTTTGAAGTTTAAAGTAAGTTTCCATCTATGAATACAGAACAGAGCTTGAAGCAAAAAGAGTTACCTAAGCAAATGGAGGTTGAGAGTGGAGCATGAAGGGCATGCTAGGCAGTTGGAAGCTAATTCACAACAACATGGGGATCTGATGAGACCTGAGATATATGTAGACACTACCACAAATTCAGAATTTTAGGACTGCAAGTATAAGGAGAATGCTAGGAGATAAACTTGGATTTAGATGATGGAATACAGGTTATGGGCCTCCCTCGTGGCTCAGATGGTTAGGAATCTGCCTGCAAAGAAAGAGATCAAGGTTTGATCCCTGGGTCAGATAGATCCCGTGGAGAAGGGAATGGCTACCCAGTCCAGTGTTCTTGCCTCGAGAATTCCATGGGCAGAGAAGCCTGGCAGGCTATAATCCACGAGGTCACAAAAAGTCATATACAACTGAGCAATTTTCACTATTTGTGTGTGTGAGTGGACCTATACTATCTCATGTGAAGGAGCTCAAACTTTATCTTGAAGTCAAAGGTAAACTGCAAGTGACTTTTAGGAATATGTATGCAGGTCCTGATCATATATACCCTTTAGATAAAGATGGATTGAAGGGAGGCAATATAAGGCAAGGACAATGACAGTCATTAAGATGAGAAGTGGTAAGTACTCAACTTAGGGAAATAAACATAGGCACACGCACTAAATACAAGTGAAGATGCTATGCTGTGCGATTCCAGAACCACTGTGTACAGCGTGGATGGTGGCACAGTTGCAGGACAGTGAAGTGAAAGGACAGATTGTGGCAGCATTTGGGGTAAAAGTCAGCAGTCCTTGATACTTGTGTGAGGAGGGAGAACTTTAGGGAGGCTATAAGGTTTCTGGGGACTCAGATAGTGGCTCAGATAGTAAAGACTCTGCCTGGAGTGCGGGAGCCCTAAGTTCAATCTTTGGGTCAGGAGGAGCCCCTGGAGAAAGAAATGGCAACCCACTCCAGTATTCTTGCCTGGGGAATTCCATGGACAGGAGCCTGGTGGGCTATGGTCCATGGGATCAAAAGAGTCGGACATGACTGAGTGAATAACATTTTCACGTTCACAAGGTTTCTGACATAGTGAAATGCAAAAATCTAAAGGTTATATTTCAAAATATTCTTATGGAAGAAAACAACAACCACTCTGCCTTCTACTCTTGTAAACTGAACTATATATAAGAGCAAAGGCGTGGCTTTGACCCAGAGTCCATGAAATACAGCGAGATGACTCAACAAAAGTGAATAACTGGTATGTTATTGCACTTCTAAACATGTTTTTGTTATTTGGATAATGTAAGAAAAGGCAGAGGAACCAGAGATCAAATTGCCAGCATCTACTGGATCATTGAAAAAGCAAGAGAGTTCCA
>SJYA01014571.1:0-10069 GCA_006410615.1 Neotragus moschatus
GATCTTTCCAAACTGATCAACAGGTTTTAGGCAGTTTTCAGCAAAATCTCAGAAAAGTTTTTGTAAACATAGACAAACTTACTCTAAAAATTATATTGATCGGCCTGGGCCATATACTGTTTTATTAATCTTGAAAAATAAAGAAAACAGGAGTAATTATTCAGTATTAATTTTTATTGTGTAGCTACAGGAATCGAGACAGTGTGGTATGGGTGGAGACATAAACACACAGATTGGTAGAACAGAATAGACAAACCCGAAATAGATCTTTAACAGTAAACCCAACTGATTTTTGACAAAGATATGTACATAGTTTAATGGAGGAAGGATAATTTTTTAACAAATGGTAATGGATCAATTAGACATTCACAGGCAAAAGAAAACTTCATTCTAAGCCTGACAGCTTATACAAATACTATCTCAAAATGGATTACAGACAAACTTCAAACACAAAAAAATTTTTTTAGGAAATATAAGTGGAAAGAAAATTTTTGCAATCTAGGGCTAAGCAGCTGTGAGGCTTGATATCAAATATATGACCTATGAGATGAGAAGCTGGTGAATTAGACCACATCAGATCTGTGAAGACTGGTAGAAATAGCTCTTTTATCTAATGCACAGAAACCAGTACAGAGAACTCTCAGGAGTTCCCTACCTTTAGATGAAGCTCAAAAATTACCCTCCTTATTTCTACTTTGGAGAAAGGAGCAACACAGACGTGCCTGTCCTTGGAAATCCGTAACCCCAGGACTGCCCACAATCAAACCGTTTCCTACTGAAAAACCTAAGTCACCAAACAGTCTTTTGACAGCCTAAAATTCTTCCTGATGAGATTATACCTCAAATATAATTTATTCTCTCAGAACAAGCTAAGAGGAAGATAGGCCCCCAAGTCAGACATGCCGAAAATCCAGGGTTGCTCATGCACACACAGATGTGCCTGGACCCAATTCCCACTGGGGCCAGTTGTCTTCCGATGGGAGTCACTTCCTCAGTGAACCTGTAAACATGAGAACTGACCCCACTTAAATCCACTTTTTAATTATTAATGCACTCATTTTCCTTTTAAGGTTTTCTAAGTATGAGTTCTGTTAGTTTTTGCTACCTAAAATGTCAACCAGAATGTACCTTAACAGGGAAGACTTGTTAAGGGAAGCAGCTCCCACACCTTAAAGTCACACTAAGGAGAAAATACCTCTTAGATGGGAAGAAAGCATTTCCTACTGGGATCACCTGCCTTTCAACAAACAGTTGAACCCAGAACTTGGCCACATCAGTTAGAGAAAAGTAAGTGCACAGGTTTAAACTTGCTTACCTTAATTGTCCTATCTCTCCTTAATAGGGCAGGGGACCCCCCAGGATTGTGGACCAACGGTTCCCACCGGAGAACGCAGTTCCATGCATTTTCTCAATTGTTCCCCTTTGATCTTCAGGTTTTTAAGCAGTTTTGCCCACCATATGAACTTGAGTTATTTAATAATTATATATGTCATTAACATTACCATTTTTTATTTCCTTTTCATCCAGAGTAGATTTTAACCAAACATCCAGAATTATTATGCTGGGAAATCCTATAAAACACTCTCCCAGTTGCTGTTGTAAGTAATAAAGTTACAGAAATATGAAAAAATGTGCTTTTGTCTGTGTTTTAAGAAGTTAAAGAAAATTTTATTAATAATGTTTGATACAGCCAAAGATGATACACTAAAGAGCTCATNTTTTAACCAAACATCCAGAATTATTATGCTGGGAAATCCTATAAAACACTCTCCCAGTTGCTGTTGTAAGTAATAAAGTTACAGAAATATGAAAAAATGTGCTTTTGTCTGTGTTTTAAGAAGTTAAAGAAAATTTTATTAATAATGTTTGATACAGCCAAAGATGATACACTAAAGAGCTCATGTTAACCACCTGGAAATACACTGAATTGTTACTACACTCACATCAACAGACCCCGAGAAGAACCAGTGGGCACATAGCAGATTCATTTACATAAACAAATTCAGTTAATGAAACATTAATTTGTACTATGACTTTATAGTTTTCAGAAGCAAATTTGTTTCTTAAAATTCAAACCTGGATATCTAGTGGTAAAGAACACTTCTATCTATTTTTCATAGGTATCAGAAAATTAAAGCATCAGAATGTATCATGAATGACATTTATTAAATCTGATTGGCAACACTTGAATTATTACCTTAAAGATATTGTATCTTATGATTTATGTATAATAGTTGCTCCATAAGTGTTGTTTCAATTGAATTCCCATAAGACCAATCAGAAAATCTAGGAAGATATCATCAGCACAACATAGAGAACAAATGAAACTTTCAAACCAAGGCACATGGCTTCACAGGCGGCCCAGTGGGAAAGGCTCTGCACGCCGATGCGGGAGACTCAGGAGACACAGGCTTGATCCCTGCGTTGGGATGTCACCGGGGAGGAAATGGCAACTTACTCCAGTGTTCTTGCCCCGGAAATCCCATGGACAGACAGGCCTGGTGGGCTACAGTCCATGGGGTCACAGACAACACAACTCAGCAACTGGGCAGAAGCACAAGACCGAATTGCAGAATAAGGACAGTGCCCACCCAGCAGAAGAGCAGCGCGGGCTGGACCGCCGGACGGGGGCTGCTCGAGAGCAGGCCTTGCCGATGGGGGAACCTGAACTAGAGGATCAAGAGGATCCCCTTAGCCTCCAAACTCCATTTCTGCAGCCTCCCCTGGACAGCGCGTCCCTCAGAGCCTGGTGCACCTGCTTGTTCCTCAGGGTGTAGATGACAGGGTTCAGCAGCGGGGTCACCACTGTGTTCACAAGGGCAGCCTCCTTGTTGGAGTCCAGCCTGCTCACCTGCTTTGGTTTCAGGTAAATAAACACACAGCTACCGTACATCAGAGAGAGGACAATGAGGTGAGAGGAGCAGGTGGAGAAAGCTTTCTGTCGCTCCTTGGCTGATGGGAGTCGCAGGACTGTGACGACTATGTTGCTGTATGCAGTGATGGTTACAATGAGGGAAAGCAGAATGGCAAACGAAGTAACAAGGAAGAAATACATTTCAACAGAGCTGGTGTCAGAGCAGGAGAGATGGACTAAGGCGCCAAGGTCACAGAAGAAATGAGAGATGATACTGGGGCCACAGAACGACAGCTGGGAAACCTTGAGCATCAGACCAGTGATTAAGACGAAGGACAAAGTGTAGCACAAGAAAATCAGGAGGAAACTAACCCTCAGGTTCATGATGGACGCATAGTGCAGAGGCTTGCAGATGGCCAGGCATCGATCCAACGACATCACTGCCATGAGAAAGAAAATCACTGCTCCAAGAAATAAGAAGAAGAAGGCTTGTGTGAGACAAGCAGGAAAGGAAATGGCTCGCCTTCCTGAAAGGAAGATGGACAGCAGCTTAGGAATAACTGTGGAGATGAAACAGCACTCGCAGAAGGAGAAAGTGCTCAGCAGAACATACATTGGCGTCTGGAGGCGGTGGTCAGCCCAGGTGATTAGGACTATGACCGTGTTTCCCATGACGGAGGCCAGGTATGCGAGCAGGTGCACCAGGAAGAGGAGGCTCCCCGAGTGCTGGGCAGTAGGGAACGCCTCCAGAACGAACTCCTGGACGGTGGACTCGTTTTTCACCCCCATAGTTCTCTCTGTTTCTCTGACTGTCATCATCCTCTGCCTAACCTGTGAAGCAGAAAATAGTATCACCGAAGAATAAGGAATTTAAATGATAGCAACTTTTAAAAAACAAGAATGGAATCAGAAACACTACTTTCAGGTATATTTGTGAATGAGGGGTCATTTTATATTTTGAAAATATTTTTCAATAAATGATAAACATTTACTATGATAACATTATAAATCACAATACTTATTAAATTGTTAAATTAAGGATTTGTTTTTATTTCGATAATAATTTTTAATATGCCACTTAACTTTTTTGGAAAATAATATCTGAGAAAAATAGTCCACAAGGTAAGCAATCCAAAAGGTAAACGACACAAAACGGAAATGACTGTTTGCAGACACATTCATGACTAATGGTTAGCAGTGAAGGCCATCATCCTGCAGAAAGTACATCTCATGGGCTCACAGTGTTCATTTCTGTGCTTCAGGTATGACATGCAGTGTAGGGACCCTCCTACACACTGAACCAAGCCCTTTGAAAATGTAAAGTGTGAAAGAGCCCTTTTCTTACTCAGTTCAGTTCAATTCAGTCACTCAGTTGTGTCCAACTCTTTGCGACCCCATGAACCGCAGCACGCCAGGCCTCCCTGTCCATCACCCACTCCTGGAGTTCACTCAGACTCACGCCCATCGAGTCAGTGATGCCATCCAGCCATCTCATCCTCGCCCGTCCCCTTCTCCTCCTGCCCCTAATCCCTCCCAGCAGCAGAGTCTTTTCCAATGAGTTTAACTCAGATGACCGTTTCCAGATTACCATGTTCCAAATCAGTTATTTTCCTAGTCTCTTCAGTCTGAGAANGGAGTTCACTCAGACTCACGCCCATCGAGTCAGTGATGCCATCCAGCCATCTCATCCTCGCCCGTCCCCTTCTCCTCCTGCCCCTAATCCCTCCCAGCAGCAGAGTCTTTTCCAATGAGTTTAACTCAGATGACCGTTTCCAGATTACCATGTTCCAAATCAGTTATTTTCCTAGTCTCTTCAGTCTGAGAACTTTTTCCAAGACCCCAGTGTGAGCAGTAAAGCTAGTTTATGATAGCATTATAACGACAGAGTCTGTGGTTTAAGAGAAATCATTTCTAAAGTTGGGGGGGGATGGTTTCATGACTTGTTAATCAGGCTCGATGAGCACACGTTGAGTAGGTGAGTCAGATTCCCTCACACTCTCCCTACCTAGCGAATGGTGGGGCTTCACTCTGCAATTAGTCAGAGATCACTCATCAGCGCTCCTTTACGGGAATAAATTTTTACATTAGAGGCATTCAGTGTGGCAGAATTAAACCTGTATTTCATTGCAATCACTCGACGAACATTTGTCTTTATTTTTTAAAAAAATGCCAAAGCCTAACTAGAAACTAAGTATATTGATAAAATCAGGGGAAGGGGTCTGGGCATCTGCTGTGAATCAGTGCTTAAGTGAATAAGAAATCATAATTTAATTGTATTTTACTTACTTCCTTTTGGCCAAAACTATTACTTTAACTGGTGGCTCAGATGGTAAGGAATCCATCCTCCATGCAGGAGATGGGTTCGATCTCTGGGTCGGGAAGATCCCCTGGCAAAGGGAATGGCTACACACTCCAGTATTCTTGCCTGGAGAATCTCATGGACAGAGGAGCCTGGTGGGCTCCAGCCCCTGGTATCGGACATGACTGAGTGACAAGCACTTTTTCCATTACGTTAACGATGCGTGGTCCGCATCAGAAACGTAAACATAGCCAGTCTCTGGTTAAACTATCTGACCTGCTAGACTGCAAGTTAGCCCCATGATCAAGTACTCACCACAAAGCCGTTCACAGGAAACAGTGTGTTTTTGACAATGTGCTTCTTTCTATTCTCGAAACAAAGCAGGCTAATGTAACATTCTCCTAAGCTAATGGAGAAGGGGAAGAACACTCTTAGTTGAGGTTCACCTTTATTTGACCTAATACAAAATTAACGGATGCCCTATGTTCTACATTAGTAGGAAAATATTAGGCTCCATTAAAAAAATAATTTCCAAACTCTGGAGGATAAACAGGCATAGTTTTTTCCACGGCAATCTGACTGATGAATCCTGGACCATTAAGACCACGCACGCTGACCGGTCATCCTCTGGCGCTTTCTGATGTTTCTATCTGGAACACCTGGACATGCTTATTTCCATTCTACAACGCATCATGAACAACAAACTTTCTTGGCTTTCCTCCATCCCAGAAGAGAGTCAAGAGGAAGAGACAACAAAGGTCAGTTTCCTTGTTTAATGACCCTGTTATCAGTCACTTCCCAATCGACCTGTCACCCCACCAAATATAGGTGAGGATCACAGCAGTCATAAGCGAGAACACATTCAAATGCCCTTATGATATAATTATCACAGGCTTATTTATCATCACCAGTGAGGACGCATTAGGTCCAAAGGACACACCTCTGGAACTTTAAAATTCAATAGAGGGGAATTTTTTTTTTTTTTAATGGGATAGGAACTATAATCAGAACAGAGTCTCAGAGGACATTTAATTGCTTCCTATTTGGAAATAGGAAATTCCAGCTGACGTTTGTCATAATTACCCCTTCACTGCATATGGTAAGATACTGCTCTCATTCTCAACAGGCTACGCAGTCCTCTGACAGTCCTCAGACGTGCGTTTTGCACAGCTGCTTGTTGTTAGTCACCTAGGTGTGTCCAGCTCTTCTGTGACCCCATAGACTGTGGCCTGCCAGGCTTCTCTTTCCTTGCGACTTCCCAGGCAAGAATACAAGAACGTGTTGCCGTTTCTTCTCCAGGAGACCTTCCCGACCCAGGAACTGAGCTTGCGTCTCCTGTCTCCTGTACTTGCAGAAGGATTCTTTACCACTGTGCCACCTAGGAAGGCTTGAAGTTGTATAGGAAGGTTTTCAACTGTCAAGCAAAGTATTCTTTATAAAACTCTTGCTAATTCCTAGTTTTTGTACATTTTTAATCAAGAATGTGAACTCTATAGGTCTTCCCTGGTGGCTGAGTGGCAAATAAAACAACCCACCTACAATGCAGGAGAAACGAGTTTGATCTCTGTGTCAGGAAGATCCCCTGGAGACGCAAGTGCCAACCCAGCCCAGTATTCTTGCCTGGGAAACCCCATGGACAGAGAAGCCTAGTGGGCTACAGTCCAAAGGGTTGCAAGGAGTCAGACAAGGCTGAGCAATTACGCACACACAAGCACCCATATTTTATCTCTTACATGTGAACTCTAAAAATGGAACAAACTAGTGATTATTAAAAAAATAAACCAGACTCACATATGTAGGAAAAAACCTAGTAGTTCCCGGTGGGAGAGGGGAGAGGGAAAGGGCAAGACAGGGCTCAGGAATAAGAGGCACAAACCACTATGTGTAAAACAAATAAGCTACAATGATAGACCATACAACACAGAAAAATAGCCCATATTTTTAAAAACAGTAAGTTGAGCATATTTAAAAATGTGAACCACTGAGACCTCCTTGGTGAACAGGTGGTTAAGAATCTGCCTGCCAATGCAGGGAACACAAGTCTGACCCTGTTCCTGGANAAATAAGCTACAATGATAGACCATACAACACAGAAAAATAGCCCATATTTTTAAAAACAGTAAGTTGAGCATATTTAAAAATGTGAACCACTGAGACCTCCTTGGTGAACAGGTGGTTAAGAATCTGCCTGCCAATGCAGGGAACACAAGTCTGACCCTGTTCCTGGAAGATTCCTCACACTTCAGAGCAGCTCAGCCTGTGCACAGCAAATACTGGAGCCCGAGCACCTAGAGCCCGGGACCCCCCATTCACTAATGTTGTCTCTGATGCTTGTCCCTTGCTTGGCCCTAGGCAAAAAATAAAAAGCTTCCCCTTGTTTCTCCCTTAAAGTTCTCCTTTAGTACCATGGAAATCTCTACTGTTTAGGGCTTAGTCGTCTAAACAAGTTATCTGATGTTGCCAAACTCATTGCCCAACCGTTGTCTTTCACACAAAGCTGGCTTTAGTTTATAACACTACTAGTTGATCAATCGCGTCCAAGTCACATACTCAGCTAGATGTATTTCACAGAATTTGAACTTTGTTTTGCTTTTTTTCCTGTCTAAAATAATAAAATTATGCTTTAAACTGATATTAAGGAAGAAAAATTTAACTGGAGATATTTCTATCTTTGTTTTAGCTTAAATTCTATATTCACTAATAGCCTCAAAAGATTCCACAATGAGAAACGCCTGCAGTTTTTTGTGTGCTTGGAACTTTCTAACACATGAGGATGCTGAAGTTTTATTCCTATGAAAGTCTTGGCTAATAGAGTTCAAACACAGGAAACATAGTTTGAAGTCATCATACTGGTGACATAAAGTAATTGATGGAACTGCTGGACATATTCATTCCGACTTATTCTGGTGCACATGGGCCAAGCAGTCAGAGGCAAGCCGGTCTTAGGCGAGGAGATACTGTGAGTTCTAAGTCAACACAATGCCTTACAATCTGATCAGAACCAATTCACAGCTTCTCCTAAGGAGTAATGGGCCACTTCTTGCAGCTCCGCCCCCAACTCAGTACGGTATGAGCAGACAAGCGCACCAGCTCTTGGTTTGCCCCTGAATATAGAAGGAAGTGGACAAGACTTCTAGCACCCCAACTTGCCCAGCTGTCAATAGAAGGGTTGGGTTCTATCTACCTGTCGTAGGGCTGGGGTAATAGGGATGACACACCTTGGTCTCTTGGGACACACTGAAACGGAGACAGTGGTTCAGACGAGCACAAGGTTTGGGTCATTCTGGGTGATTGGTGATGGCCGTCTCCTGCACTAGTCTGGGCTAAGGCTGTGAACATGGGTTCTTTTATCTAATTGACAGAAACCAACACAGANGTAATAGGGATGACACACCTTGGTCTCTTGGGACACACTGAAACGGAGACAGTGGTTCAGACGAGCACAAGGTTTGGGTCATTCTGGGTGATTGGTGATGGCCGTCTCCTGCACTAGTCTGGGCTAAGGCTGTGAACATGGGTTCTTTTATCTAATTGACAGAAACCAACACAGAGGATTCTCAGGACGTCCCAACTTTTGTCAGATTCAAAAGCTACTCATTTAACTTCTATTTTGGAAAAGTGGGATACAAAGGCACAGACGTCCTTGGAAGACTGTGATTCCTAGGGCAACTTACCATCAAATCACTCCCAAATGTAAAAATCTAGGTCACCAGGATTCCTGACAATCTAAAGCTCTTCCTAATAATATTATGCCTTAAATTAGAAGCCATTTTCAAATCAAGCTAAAAGGGAAACATGGACTCGCATCAGACATAGTAAAAATCAAATGCGCGTTGTTCACACGCAGTGTTAGATGTGATGGGATCTAGGTTCCTTTAGGGCCAACTACCTCCGGGTGGGAGCACTTCCTCAATGAAACTTCAAACACAGTACATGACTCCATTTTGATCCCCCCTTTTTATTATTAATGCACTGATTTTCCTTATGATTTCTATTACTTTTTGCTACACAAAATGTCAACCATAAATCAGCTTAGCATAGACGACCCTGGCATCTCCTATACCCCGTGGGACACTAAGCTGAAAATACCTCTTAGATGGGAGGAAAGAATTCGCTACTGGGATCACCTCCCTTTGAGCAATTTTTGCTTCTAGAACTTGACAACATCAATTACAGAAAAAATAAGCGACATAATTTGAAAGCTTTTCAGTTTATTTATACTTCAAGAAAGAATTCAAGAAAACATCATCGACAAAATTTGACACGTCTGGAAGACGATACACTGAAACAGCTCACCCAAAACTCTGGAGTCACACTGAGCTGTTCGCACACTGAAAGCAACTGAGACGAAAAAGAACTAGACAAAGACGTAGCGAGCATTCACACAAGCAGAGCCAAATGACAAAACACCATTAAGTTGTACTCTGCCTTTATCCAATTTTCAGAAATAAGTGGTGACTGTAATTTTCAAGCCTTGAGTACCGAATGGTAAAGAAGGTCACCTGTCTGTCCTTTCTGGGGTTCCATAAACTTCAAGCATAAAAATGTACCATGGATAGAAGGGACACGATCTTGGAAAATTTTTGTTATTGCATTAAGGGCTTCATAGCTTACGACTTATATATAATAGTTGCTTCACAATATTGCTTTAATTGAATTCATTTAAGACTAATCAATAGAGAAAGCAAGGAAGATAGCGTTAGCAAAATACAGAGAATAAATGAAATTTTCAAATAGAAGAAGGTATTGATTTGCAAAATGAGACAGTACCCTTCCAGCTGAAAAGTAGCACAAGATAGATCGCCATATGGAGAGCTGCTTGAGAACAGACTTTACCAATGGGGGGAACCTGAACTAGAGGGTCAAGAGGATCCCCTTAGCCTCCAAACTCCATTTCTGCAGCCCCCCCTGGACAG
>SJYA01014573.1:0-10096 GCA_006410615.1 Neotragus moschatus
CTGTGTATTGGAATCACTTTTAAGGTTCAGCAGGTGCCAATCACTTCACAAACCCACCATTCCTTGTCATTTGACAAATGGAGTTTTTCTAGGAGAAATACACTGATCTGTGAACTACAGAACACAGCTGATTTATCTGGCTAATGTCTCTGGAAAAGGTCTTATTTCTGGAATCAGAGCTGTACACTGGGCTTACTTTCCACACTGTTTGGAACAACTTCTGACCAATAACCAACTGGTTCAGCTCCTTCAGAGGGTGAGGGCGTTCTGCAGGAGCAGGAGTCTGCTCAGGGAATGCTAATCTGAGCCAACAATGGCTCTCGCTGTCGGGCGCACTTCAAGACAGTTCTGGGGAAGCCAACAGGCGGCCTGCTCCTGGGAGGAGGCTAGGGGGTGGTGGCGGTGGCTGGAGAGCCTGCCATCCTGGGAGCACCTCCAGGTGGTCCTGGAACACCAGGGGGAAAGGGCACGGGGCAAAAATCGGTCAGCCTCAAGGGACAGGTGGGCGGAAAAGGAACGTGATTTTACTTCCACCCACTATCAAATGAGCCTTTAACTCTTATAATGGCAGTGCACATGTTCAACATGCCCAGAAAGCTTTTGGGCACTCTATATAATTTATAGACGACAACAACAAAATAGCTACAGATCACCAACGGGTACATCGTGGGTGCAGGACCATGAGACGCAGGCCGAGTGCCCATCCTAGCACCTTCGCCAGGGTTTACACCTTCATCAAATTGTCTACATGCCTTTGATGCTGAAGTCAGACAAAATGGGCTTTCGATTTTCATAACACACGATTTCCTAAGGAAGGAGATTACTGAGGCGAGGGTCTGAACGTTTGTAAACTTTTTTTTTTACATTAACATCTTTAATAGCACTCTGTAATCACAGGTGCTATTATATTACCTGTGCGATAGGAAATCAAGAAAAGAAGTGGCTCTGGGTGGAAATATTGGGGACTGGGTGTGGGGGGACCTGAAGTAGCTTCGGGCTCGTGCCGAGTCGGTGTTCTATCTACTATCTAAGACAGAAGGGCCCCACTGAAGCCAGGAAGGACACTATGTCTCCTGCCTTCTTTCATCAGACAACTACAGTTAAAAGCTCTCACTGCCGCAAAGTTGTATTAGCTTATTATTAGTGGGAATTTATATGGCAGTTCAGCTGTTAAAGAATCCTCCTGCAATGCATGAAACCCTGGTTTGGTTTCCTGAGTCGGGAAGATCCTCTGGAAAAGGGACAGGCTAACCACTCCAGTATTCTTGGGCTTCCCTGGTGGCTTAGACGGTAAATAATCTGCCCACAATGCAGGAGACGAGACCTGGGTTCGATCCCTGGGTCAGGAAGATCCCCTGAAGGAGGGCGTGGCAATCCACTCCAGTATTCTTGCCTGGAGAATCCCTATGGACAGAGGAGCCTGGTGGGCTGCAGTCCATGGGGTTGCAAAGAGTTGGACACGACTGAGTGATTAGGCACACACATATAGGCTTTATCAGCATCCATGTTACTTCCAGGTGAGAGAGAGAGGGGGTGGGGGCGTTCACTGAGTCTTGCTGGAGCAGGATTAGGACCAGGTTCTGACAGATGGTGGGGGGTGGGCAGGGTGCAGGGTGTGCAGGTGGACGGAACCTGCAGGGGGTGGCTTGGTGAGAAAACCTTATTCCATGATAAAAATGTAGGGTAAGATTCAGTGAATTCTTCAGCCACTAGACAGTATGAGAAATGTGCACAAAGAAATATCATAGAAGGAAACCGCACACGTTTTTCTTATTTTTGAAGTAGGAATAGTAGGAAAAGAGCAGGGTTCGTGGTAAGATTTCTTCCTGTAACAGTTTGGAGAAGAACTGCAAATATAGGCAGCAATTAGGATGTGTTGCTAGAAAGACATTAAAAAGGGCTTTTTTATTATTAGTGCCATCTCATTTTTCTTTCTCTATCTAAACATGTTATCAGTTTAGTAGGAGGATAAAATAACACGTCCTCAACCTAAATTGCAGTAAATGCTTTTTGTGTTTGGTACAGAAGTCTGGTAAGATTTGGTACACCTCCTGGTTTTGGGGGGTGTCCAGAATGTTGGACAGAGCCGGGGCAGAGGTGCAAGGAACCCCAGGAAGGGGCTGTAGAGCAGGGGACTCCTGTTCCCCCTGCAGGCAAGCAGCTGAGCAGTATGACCAGAGGCTTTCCCTGAATTTTAGGGTGAAGGGGGGTGGCCACATGTAGAATTTAAAAGCNTACAGAAGTCTGGTAAGATTTGGTACACCTCCTGGTTTTGGGGGGTGTCCAGAATGTTGGACAGAGCCGGGGCAGAGGTGCAAGGAACCCCAGGAAGGGGCTGTAGAGCAGGGGACTCCTGTTCCCCCTGCAGGCAAGCAGCTGAGCAGTATGACCAGAGGCTTTCCCTGAATTTTAGGGTGAAGGGGGGTGGCCACATGTAGAATTTAAAAGCTTACAAAGAAAGGAGAGATCAGAAGCAGTTTAACTCAGGATACAGTATTAAGAATTTCTATTTTTTTTCACTATAAAAAATTACAGTTTCAACAAGGAAACTGTGGAAGACCACTAAAGGGACAAGAAAGAGTCAGGAATTACAATAGTCACCTTTTTCAGTCCAGTAGTGATTTTAAAAGTGTTCAAACGTTTAAACTGGCACCTGACACCTTTTGCTCTGTTAACAGTAAACCAACCCAGTTAAAAACGGGCAATGAATTTAAGAGATTTCTCCAAAGAAGAAACACAAGTGGCTAATACACGTGTACAGATGCCCAACATCGTTCGTCATTGGGGAAATGCAAATCAAAAACCACGAGATACTCCTTCACACTCACTAGAAGCATTACAGGAAAAAGAACGGAAAACAGCAAGTGTCGGCGAGGTTGTTGGTCAGCTGGAATCCTCGTGGCTGTGGATGGGAATGCAGAATGGCGCGGCTGCTGTGGAGAGCGGAAGGGCATCTCCACAGAATTACCATACAACTCAGCACGTCCAATTCCAGGCTTACACACAGAAAAACTGAAAGCCGGGACTTGAAGAGATGTTTGCACACAGATGTTCACAAAAGCTGAAGTGCGGAAAGAACTCAAGTTTCCGCTGAAGGTGACGGCGTTACCCACGCGCGGTCTAACCGCACCGCGGAACACTCTTCAGGCACAAGGATGAGCTCCGGGCACGTGTGGCGGCACAGATGAGCCCTGAGCTATGACACCGAGTGAATTGAGCCAGCTGCAACAGCGCGAACCCTGGGTGAGTCCACTCACATCAGGAGTCTGGAGCAGTCAGATTCAGGGACAGAGAGTAGAGCTGAGGTGATCCGGGGGAGAGTGGAGGGCAAATGGGGCAGCCCTGCTTAGCGAAGACAGAGCTTCCGCCTGGGGCGGTGACAAAGGTTTAGGAACAGTGCTGGCAGCTGCACAGCATCCTGAATGGAATCAATGTGGCTCTCAACGGCATCACCACTCAAAGGACACGAGTCTGAGCAAACTCCAGGAGACGGCGGACAGGGCAGCCTGGCGCGCCGCCGCCGTCTGTGGGGCCACAGGGCCAGACACGACTATGGCACCTGGACAGCAAAACTGGAAACTTTTAAGCAATACATTTTGTTATACAGTATATTTTACCACATTTCAAGAAATTAATAACCTAGTATATAAAAAAGCCATTGAATCAAACACGTTAAGTGGGTGAGCTGTATGGCACAGAATTACATCTTAATAAAGCTGGTTAAAAAAGTGTATTCAAATGCTTCAACGGCCACCTGACACACCCAACTTTGTGAAATCTAGATTACAATGCCTTTTTATTTTTAATAAAGATAAAATGCCAAGAAACGTGGAAATCTAAACACTGATAGTGGCAATCTAACGTTCATTTATGATGCAATGATCATAAAATCGTTACACTCTAACTTGGGGAGAATTTTCAAAACAGCAAAACCTCTCTAGTACCGGCATTTTGAATCCTTACTACACTTCTCTGACTGCAGTCAGTAAACTGTGCTGTTAAAACAAGCGACGTGGAAGCATTAAACCGCACGCGATTCGGCAGCCATGCTGTTCTTTCAGAGTAAAAGGCAACGCGGGATAAGGTGGCCATCTTATTACATAAAAGAATCACTTCGACAAGGGGACTTGTAATTAAAATTGCTACAGTTTGAAAACTCATAACACATGAATGAGATCATCCCCATTTGTCGGCGCTATGACTTAGGAGGGAGAGGCTGCTGTGGTGAAGGTGCCAGACTGCAGCGCTGATAACTGCGATTGCACACCACCATCGCAGGGCCCCGAGCGAGCGGCTGTACTTACCGGCTCAGTGAGGGTGCTGTCCTTCTCTAAAAACTGCACCACGCAGTAGGCCAGCTACAGCGAGAGAGACAGAGTGTTAACATTGCACGTTTCCATGAAAACGCTGCATCACCGCCAGACACCTTCCCCTGGGGAGTCAGGCCTGGACGTGACCCATGCTCCCCACCTCCCACCCCGGGAGGGGCTCTCAGGGAGGGACCCCAGGACCGATGTGCGACACAGGTCAACTATAGAAGGAACATCAGGAAGCTGAAAAAAAAAGCAAACCCAGGAGATGGTCTTTTAGACCAATACTGCCAAGTCAGCCCAGGGCTCATGAGGACTTTCCTTGTGGCCTTTCGGAGGCCGTAATGGACAAGTAATCTAAATGCTGGGAAAAAAAAATTAAAATCTGTTTCCATCTTAAATCCCTAAAGTATTCATTTCTAACACAGAACAACTAACATGATAATAAATTGGTTGGATGCAAAGATGTTACCNGTAGAAGGAACATCAGGAAGCTGAAAAAAAAACAAACCCAGGAGATGGTCTTTTAGACCAATACTGCCAAGTCAGCCCAGGGCTCGTAAGGACTTTCCTTGTGGCCTTTCGGAGGCCGTAATGGACAAGTAATCTAAATGCTGGGGAAAAAAAATTAAAATCTGTTTCCATCTTAAACCCCTAAAGTATTCATTTCTAACACAGAACAACTAACATGATAATAAATTGGTTGGATGCAAAGATGTTACCAGTTAATAGGAAGCCGAGAAAAAACTCTAAGTAAAAATTTCCCAGGAAGCCAGTGTTACTAGAACGGCTGGGTTCCCCGGTGGCTCCGCTGGTAAAAAATCCAGTAATGCAGGAGACACGGGTTCGATCCCTGGGTCGGGAAGATCGCCTAGAGAAGGAAATGGCAACCCACTGCAGTGTTCTGACCCGGAGAATCCCAAGGACAGAGGAGCCTGGAGGGCCACCGTCCACGGGGTCATAAAGAGTTGGACACGATTTAGTGACTAAACCACCAACTACCACCAAAGAACATACTTGCTAATGCCATGAGGCATGCCCCTTGAGGGAGGCCCCACAGAATGCGGGGGGGTGTTTTCTAGTTCTCGGACCTGAAACTTCCAGAGCTGCAGTCAGTGTGGCTTATTTCTGTCTACATGGAACTTAGAAGAAAAGGGTGAAGGAAATCCAAATTTCCTGGGGGAAGGGCAGCCAAACAACCAGTTAGAAACCGTTTATGGATTAGTTTTTCAGTGTAATTGTAAACAGATTTTTACCAAGTTATAAAAACCCCACAGCTTCAAAAAAAAAAACCACTTTTTGTTTGGAAATATATACTTTTTAAATTCTTTTGGCTGCACCATGTGGCTTGTGGACTCTTAGTTCCCTGACTGGGGATCAAACCCATGACCCCTACAGTGGAAGTGCAGAGCCCTAACCGCTGGGACGCTGAGGAATTCCCCAAGCCACCTGTCTTCCTGCCACTTTACCAGCGGGCAGACACAGAGGTGGCGTCTTTGGGGTGCGAGGCTTCTATCCCGCCACAGGAAGTCTTCCTCCGAGAGGTCTTCCTTGACCCCTTCATCGTGTGAACTGCTCCCTTTTCGATACTGACAACCAATTTTGAAATTCTCCATTCTTGAGAATTTCCTGATATTCTTAAAAAGCAATCTCTTTTAGTCCCCTATCCTTTCACTCATCATCGGAGTCCTGACACCCAAGTCCACATGTGATTTAACAGGGAAAACACTCCCTGCTGGAGGCTGGGGTTCAACACCCCAAGTTCACTGAGGTCCACGTAGAGACGGCCACACTCCCACCCAAGGCCCCACCGACCGTCCAGGGAAGAGCCCTCACCTGAGGATGGTAGACACTCAGAGACTTCACTTTGTGCAAAGGTAACAACACCTTCAGTAAGAAAATCTTGTGCTCTTCTTTCAGTGGTAAGGCAAATCCGTTAATTATACTGCAAAAACAGAATTTACTCAAAGTTTGAATATTTACAAATTCCAGGTTAAAAAACGTATCTTGCTGTTTTTCTTTTAGTTTTTGTGTTCACCATGAAAACCAGCAAGCAAATTATGAGTGTCAGGAAAAAAGGAGGGCGGACAGTAGCAGAAATTAAAAGACTGTTAGATCCCTTTCAGGAAGCACAGTCATTTCTATCTTTGTAACTGTAGGGTGATTTAAAAATTCTGAGCTCATAGGTAGCTCCCCGGAGCAGCGGGAGCCTCTGGGGGCTCCCCTCCGCCAGGCAGGGCCCTGAGACCGGCAGCTTGGGTGGGCAAGAGCGCCTTCCTTCGGCCTCCACCATCGTTTGGAATTCTCACTCACTTCCCCAGAGAAAGCCTGCCTCTCTCTTCTAGTGCTGGCAGAAGAGTCTGCGTGTGCAGAGTGGGTGTTGTTTAAAAGTCAACAAGAAAGCTGTTCCCTTCTGCAGGGAAAGGGAGTCCCCTGCTCTTAGCCTCCAAGCTGAAGTTTTCATCTGCAACATCGAGGACTCCGTTACCTATTTGGCATTTTACACTCAGCTAAGCTGCTGAGAGTGGCAGAAGCAGTTACAGCAGTTTCTCAACTGGGGCCTTGTTCACGAGCCTGGCACACTGGGCACTCAGGCAGGATCAGTCTGCAGGGACCATTGGGGATGATTTGCACATTCACACGAGGGGACAGGAGAGGATCTCGTGTGTGGCGTGGGGGCTGTCTGGACACGTCACTCGGCTCACCTTAGCCTCGAAAGCCTCGAAACAATCTCGGACATGAATACGATTACCTTCCCGTTTTACAGGGAAGGAAACAGGAGGCGCGAATGTTAAGTAAGGGTGGACAACAAGGGCGTCCGCTCTTGCTGGGAGAGAGAACCCAGGGCCGTGTCAGAGGGGAGCTCGCCACCAGGACTGTTTGCTTTCCATTTTATCTGAAACAGGGAGGGAAGCTGTTTTCAGAACTACTGGGCCTCAGTTTGCCAGATGGCAACACTGTTACGGTCTTGTAACAGCTTTGGGAGTTACTAGATTGAACAGGAGGGCGGTTTCTTCCCTACAGGACTCCTCAGAACCTTTAGCTTCTAACGTGAACTGAATCCCCAAGCGAGGTGTTGGGGAAAAAGCACTTTCGAGGTTATTCAGCCGTGGAACCCTGAGGAATGCTTTGACAATCAGTGAGTTAGGAGGCCTAAGAGAAAACCTACTGGTCGTTGATTAAAAAAAAATGATAGGAAGGAAGAACTCTACTTGGATTAAGACGATGACATGGAGAAGGAAATGGCAACCCACTCCAGTGTTCTTGCCTGGAGAATCCCAGGGACGGGGGAGCCTGCTGGGCTGCCGTCTGTGGGGTCGCACAGGGTTGGACATGACTGAAGCGACTCAGCAGCAGCAGCAGCCGCAGTATTGACTCAATATCCCAAATGTATAGTAAATGACCTATTCTTCTTCTAAGTGTCAGATGTAAACCTTCTTAATGCAGCTATTTTTAGCACTGCTCTTGAGTAAACAGTTGAGACTGGGTCCCCACAGTAACGCTCCCGCAGTGTACACATGGAACATAATCTCCATATGGGACCATACGAACGGGAGAGTCCTGTCATTCAGTCCTGACCCAAGGGCTCACCAGCCCCTGCCATCAAGTGAGGCTGATTTACTTTCCGGTGCGGGAGGACAGCCTGCACAGCCCTGCTCTGGGGAGGGGCGGTTGAATGCAGTGAACTGGATCGTTTTGGCATGAATCCCACCTANGGACCATACGAACGGGAGAGTCCTGTCATTCAGTCCTGACCCAAGGGCTCACCAGCCCCTGCCATCAAGTGAGGCTGATTTACTTTCCGGTGCGGGAGGACAGCCTGCACAGCCCTGCTCTGGGGAGGGGCGGTTGAATGCAGTGAACTGGATCGTTTTGGCATGAATCCCACCTAAGGCTGTTCACTGCCAATTAACAGAGAGACAACTTACCTTCCCAATATTTCCAGTAATTCTGCTATGCCATTGTGATGCTCTGTTTCATAAATAAATCTGGAAAAAGCAAGATGTCATTTAGAATTAGAACACTGAAGTCATGGCTGGAAAAGACGAAAATGCTCTGAAGAAGAAAACAAGGCTTTTAGGAAGAAAACCACGTAGCCAGGCAACAACAAGCACCGCTATTTGTGAAAACTGCTCTGGGGGCACCGCTAATTGTTACCAGAGACTCCTCAAGGCCTGGATGTGCAATACTCAGGGGGCAGCGGGCAGGGAGCAGGGGCTCACTCCCGTTTCTCCCGAATGTTTTATTTTGAAAGTTTCAAACATAAATTGAGAAGGATGTTTACAGTGAGCACTGCATCTCAACCACCCGGATTTAACAACAAATAGCCTGCTGTTTGCTTTTATTTTTTTGCCGCATCTCAAGCTACGTTGACACCTAACTCAATTTTAAAGCCTCCGATAAGTCACTTCCTTACCTTTGGGGCTGGCCACCCTACTTCCTCCCTGACACCCCACACTTTTCCTACGTTGCTTCACCTGCCATCTTCTGAAACCCCTGTCTGAGCAGCCGCCCCCTTGGCCCCATGTGCGGTCCCTGGGGCTCCCAGCACCTGTGTCAGCCTGAGGCAGCAGACCAGGACTTATTGTCAACACGGCCCTGGTGTGAGGGCCAAGCCTGGCATCTGAAACAGGACTGCTGAATCTACTGGGGCCAGGGGCAGGAAACAGGACAGCAACTTCTCTCCCCGAGGGTCCCCCAGGAACAGCCCACTGCTGCCCCACAACCTGGCTCGCCTGGAGTCAGCCTAACCCAGAACACACGGCAAATTCTGCCTGAAGCCAGAGGGGGCTGGTGTTTGAAAAACGTTCCTGCCTAGCAGACAAAAACTACCAGTTTAGAGCCAGCTTTGGGCCAAAAATAAGTTCGCAATGAATAAAAATTTTCATTGTCCTCATTTGAAACAAATGGAAAACTGACGTTAAGGTAAAGACCAGGTCGGACACAAAGTGTGTCACGGTTCCGAGGAGCGGGTCTGACGTCTCTAGATTCTGGAACCGATCTTTTAAAAATGGGGGCGTGGGGCAGAGAGGGAATCCCTTTGGCTACAACAAAGGTGGGTGATAGGCAGGCAAGGCAGTCACGTGGAGACCTGGATACCACCAGCTTGGACTGATCGGAGCTGGTCTCAGCACGGAGCCGAGGCAGGGGTGTGCCCGTGATGGGTCGTGGTGGCCAGGCTAGTGACAGCAAGGCTGCACGGCGTGCGGGGCCCGTCCCAGCCTCAGACAGGTTGGCCCCGCCGCCCCGCCCTGAGCCGGAAAGCCGGCCCTGAGGGAGCTCCAGCCTCCTTGGATGTTTACACGGGGAGGCGCTTCAGCTCATGAACTCAAGGCTCCCTTTGCTTCACCTGTTTTACCGGAAATACTTAAAAACGGCTCAGATGTACGAATAACATTTTCGTCCAGCACGGCCGGCCTACTTCTCTTTCTGTTCCTCTGTGTCCACCCGGACGGCTGGGCAGGCAGCAGCGGGGCCAGGCTCCTGACGCTTGGAGGCGGCCAGGCCCCTGGGTGCCACCTGTGACCCAGCTCCACCGGTGCTGGCATTTGAACAAGGGTTGCCTGGAGCCGGCAGCCATTTTATTTTCCTAAATCAGCTTTACTACCTTCTCATCGATAAACTCTTAATTCGGATTACTTGATAGATATGGAGCGGGTACAGGAAAGAGAAGGTTTCCCTGGTGGCTCAGATGGTAAAGAGTCTGCCTGCAAGTGTGGGAGACCCAGGTTCGATCCCTGGGTCAGGAAGATCCCCTGGAGAAGGAAATGGCACCCCACTCCAGT
>SJYA01014574.1:0-10380 GCA_006410615.1 Neotragus moschatus
GCATCTGGTCCCATCACTTCATGGGAAATAGATGGGGAAACAGTGGAAACAGTGTCAGATTTTTTTTTTTTTTTTTGGTGTCCCAAATCACTGCAGATGGTGGCTGCAGCCATGAAATTAAAAGATGCTTAGTCCTTGGAAGAAAAGTTATGAGCAACCCAGATAGCATATTCAAAAGCAGAGACAATACTTTGCCGACTAAGTTCCGTCTAGTCAAGGCTATGGTTTTTCCTCTGGTCATGTATGGATGTGAGAGTTGGACTGTGAAGAAAGCTGAGCACCAGAGAATTGATTCTTTTGAAGTATGGTGTTGGAGAAGACTCTTGAGAGTCCCTTGGACTGCAAGGAGATCCAACCGGTCCATTCTGAAGGAGATCAGCCCTGGGATTTCTTTGGAAGGAATGATGCTAAAGCTGAAACTCCGGGTCTTTGGCCACCTCATGCTAAGAGTTCACTCCTTTGAAAAGTCTTTGATGCTGGGAGGGATTGGGGCAGGAGAAGGGAACGACAGAGGATGAAATGGCTCGGTGGCATCATTGACTCAATGGAGGTGAATCTGAGTGAACTCCGGGAGTTGGTGCTGGACAGGGAGCCCTGGTGTGCTGTGATTCATGGGATCGCAAAGAGTTGGACACGACTGAGTGACTGAACTGAGCTGAACTGAAACAGAGAGAGGTCAATCAGACTAGTGAGCTCCTCATTCTAGCTTTCTCATTTTTTACCAGTGACTACTAGTAGGAGAGAGTAATTCTAAGCTGGTAAAGGAATTGGCTGAATATAGTTTGCGGATAGAGGGGTAGACTTGACCAAAGAAACTAAAGTTCAAGCTTCGTAACAGAAAGTGTAGCGTTTTGATTTTAACAATGACCTGCCCACAGATAAAGTTTTGTAAACTCTTAAAATGTCATAATAGTTTATTTAGATACTGGTATAACAAAATCGTCCCAGGTTGGGTTTCATTTAAACAGGTACTGAGAAAGAATTAGTCTGCAAGATATTTATTAGAGAGTAGTTAGTATCTATTTCCCTGGTGGCTCAGACAGTAAAGAATCTGCCCACTGAGAGAGACCTGAGTTCAATCTCTGGGTCAGCAAAATCCCCTCTATCAGGGAATTGTAACCCACTGTATTATTCTTGCCTGGAGAATTCCATAGATATAAGAGCCTGATGGGCTACAGTCCATGGTGTTGCAAAGAGCCGGACACAACTAAGCAACTTTCACACACACACACACACACACACACACACACACACACATATGCAATATCTGTAGTGGGAGGGAAGAGAAAGAATTTAGAAGAGCAAACTTCAGCTTCCATCAGAATTACCCAGAAATTGCTAATATCCAGTCCTAGAATATCTGATTCAGTGTTTCAGAGATCAGCTGAATCTGCATTTTAAAAAGATCCCAGTTACACTGCTGCTGCTGGTCTGGTCTTTATGTCAAAACACTCTCAAAAAAAAGCCTTGGTCAACCTGGAAAGGAGACCTCAGGAGTGTTGCCCATCAGATGATACCCAGCTGGACCTGAAGGATCAGGTTCTTGTCTCCTTATTTGCTTTAGTCTGGATACAGGTGCCCTGGGAAGGGCATGAGGGTTGGGTAAATTCAGCTGTTTGGAGCTGAGGCAGGCTCTGAGGAATTATGAGCTGGAAGCTGTGTGCAGACCTTTCTCTCTACTGTTAGGCAGTAAACCTTCCTGATGGAAGACCTAGTTGCACATCTTTACATCTACCAAAAAGATTGAAATAATGTTTATTTGTTGTGGACAATTCTAAATGTTTGAAATTTTCAACTAAATTAATTTAGTGTCCAATATTCAAATCAAATACAAATTTTAGAACTTCAGTTCCTCACAGAAGCATTACACAATGGAATGAATTGTGTAATGAAAGAAATGCTTATAAAATGAATGTGATATCTCTGTGTCCTCATATTGTTCTGAAATAATTGTGCAATAAATCTATAAATGGAGCTATTTTACAAAAATAATACAGGATGCAATTAAGGATGTTAGAGCTCTTTTGAAGGATATAGATGTAAAGTCCAGGTATAATAGGTAAAATTTATGATTCAATTACACAAAATACTCACTTTGTTGCAAACATAAACTATGTTCACACCATGGTTGGTCTAATTATGAATTCATACTGAAACCAAAAATAAACTTGTTGATAAAGTGTAGCATACTTCAACATTAATATTGAAGTATATTTAAATGTATTGTATCTTCAGATTAATTTTGGAATCTACATATATTTTAAAGCATTAAAACTTTCTGCTGTACATATCCAGGACCACAAAAATAATTTTTATTCAGAAGGTAACTACCAGGAGGTTATTATTTTGAGAAATGAATCAGTCATTCATTATAGCAAATTTTATGTATAAAATTATCCCTTTTATCTTGAAATCTAATCTTAAGAGAATGAATTAGGCTCTTTATTTTCAGCTGCACTTTGCAAATCCTATTGTTGCTGAGTGTACATCTCAGGTGCTCTTTTGTAATGGCCATTCTCAGCTAGGCACTTCCAACTCTATGACTTATTAACAAGCTTGTTCAAAAGTTGCAGTGAGAACTCTGATATTCAGATTAAAAGATGCAACACCTAAGATAATCATACACCTGGCTGAAATTAATGACAAGATCTAAGGAAACTTACTGTACTAGAATGTCCCATTCTCCATGGTGTTCACTTTGAAAACTAAAAGTAACTCCTTAGATATTTGGAGTTAATCTTCAAAAATTGATATGTTTTCAACAAAAGAGAACAGATAGGTTATATTGTTGACAGTCCCACAAGATTTCTTATGTGAATATTTTATATTGCAATACCAAATGAAGAGATTCAATTGTTGTATTTTGATATTATTTATTCTACTGTATATGTACTTAAAGCATTAGAATATATGAACATGGAAAGACTATTTTAGGATTGATGTTATTCTAATAATATTGATAAATCCATTCCAGTTACATTTAAATATGTATATGTAAATATGAGTTTATGTGTGCTTTTGAATCATAGGTCTTTGTGCTCTTGGATATGGGTATATATGGATAGTTTGAATATTATGTTAGAGTAATGAATGTAGACATGAGAGAAGGTGCAAGGTGTTTATGAATGAATTGGTGTTTACATATTTGAAAAGTTCCAGTTCTTGTCCCTCTCAGTCTTCCTTTTACCCTGAGAAGAGGAGACATCTCTAACCTCTCTGTCAGATTTCCCTTCTGACACCTGCTTTTGGGACCCTGCTATTTCAGGGTCTCTGACTACAAACGTGGCTCTGAAATAGTTATGTCCACATCACCTGGGAATCATGGGAGGCCTGTTTTAAGTATAAACAAGGCAAAGATGGCCTCTGTCTATTGGCTCTACATTGGTTATTTCTTCACAACAGGCTGGGGGCCCATTAACTCCGAAGTCTACAGTCACCAATGTCAGATATTTTAGATTAGGGCATTTAGAGACTGTCTGCTTTGCATACTCTGAAAAACTGCACTCAACACCTGCTAGGCATCCATATTATAAACCTCAGACCTATAAAAGATCCCAGACCGCTACTGTCCTCAGCACCCCCTGTCCAGAGACTACTGAGCTCTGGGTCAGAGGCTGGGTTCCCTGCTGTGCTGCAAAATCACCTGTGCTGACAGAATTCTACTGCTTACATTAGGAGAAATAATAGTCTACTACTTAACATTTTCTTTTGGAGCCACATTGATGTTTAGTCACAAATCGTTTTTTTCTCTTTACCTTCAATAATAATAATAAGAAGAATATTAAGAATAAGAACTCATTTATTAAATTTTTTTATATTATAGGCTTTTTCCTAAGCATTTGTATATATAAACTCAATTCTCACCAAAAAAAGTCAACTTTGCTGTAAGTCTTCATATTATTCCAACTTAAAGATGAAGAAATTTAATCACAGAGAGGTTAAATAATTTGCCCATGGTCACAGAACCAAGATTCAAACTCAAGCATACCTATCTTAGATCCTTACAACCTTGCTTGCATTGCATTTCACTTTACTGGGCTCTCATCTGTTATTAAAATTATAGCAAGACAAACAGAAAACAAAAACCAAAGCAAAATAATACCCTCCATTTACTTTTGTTTTAAGAATTCTCTCCAGAACTGTTCTCATTATGGCACCTTAGATGAACAAGGCAAATATAATAGTTCATCTTTCTTAATTGCAACATATGCATATTATATATTATGGATATAGCATACTCTACATAGACAGATGAATAAATAAATGAAAGATATATATAGGGGAAGGGCTTCCCCAGTGTTTCAGCAGTAAAGAATTTGCCGGTAATACAGTAGATATGGGTTCAGTTCCTGAGTTGGGAAGACTCCTTGGAGAAGGAGATGGCAACCCACTCCAGTATTCTTCTTGGGGAAATCTCATGGACAGAGGAGCCTAAGGGGCTATAGTCCATAGGATCTCAAGGAGTCAGATATGATTGAGGGACTGAGTACAAATACATACATGGGGGAAGGGAGGGGGAGACATTGATAAAGATAATGATTTTTCTTCTATTTTGCCCTATACTGCTAAGAGCATCCCGTGTAATACTTTGGAAATAAAATCAGGTCATTGCTCTGCTCAAAATATTTCATGGTTTCCATTTTGGCAATATGGCCTTGTTGTTCTTGACAAAAACATACTAAAAATGCATTGACATGTGTGGCACTCCACAAAGTTCCTTCTATCAAACACACCCTTCTACATTTCCCTCTGACTTTTCTCCTCTCTATTTTCAGGTCTATGTTTAAAGGTTACTTAGTTGAAGAAGTTCTTCCTGGACCACTCTATATGTAGAACACTCCTCTCTGCAGTATCACTAATTCTTACTTTGCCCTAATTCTTCTTTATAGTATTCATAGGGCTCCAGAATGCAACTATCAAACCAGAGATTGTGTCTGTTTGGTTTACTATTGTATCCCCAGTGTTTAAAATAGTGATGAGACTGTATTCAGCACTCAGTACTTATTCCTTATGTGAAACATATATTTATAGCTAACTTTGATGAGATATTAACCAATGTGCTAGGGGTTATGTTTAAGTCGTTTAAATATATGATACATAACCATGACAGAATTTCTATGTTATAGAGAGAAAACACCCAGCTTATAAGTGGCAGAGGTAGGATTTGACATTAGGCAGATTTTAGAGGTTACACTATTAATCATCACATCAAACTACCACATATGAGAACTCTTTTCGCGTTTCAAATATTCTCTTCTCCGAGGTTTTGGTATCCTTCATTCTTTCAAATAAAGAGAGCAAATTTAATTAACCCTGGTTGAGAGTTTTAAATACTATTTTTTCTCCAATTATTTATTCTATCAATGTCATGGGATATATGCCTTCTCTAACATGCTATTCCAAGTGGTTAGTTTTTTTTTCCCCCCTGGGAAAAATGTGCTAAATTAAAAAAATTATACTTTGCCTTTAGGATCTCTAATCTTCTAATCTTGTGTTATGCCTTATTTGTGACTTGCATTTGTTTGAATTTTTGATTTTGTCCATCTAGGCTTTGATTTTTTACTCCTCAGTATCTTATAGTACTTCCATGCTTATTTCACTTAATTTTGTGCTCTGTGAATACTTTTCCTACTTTACAATGTAACTTTATTTCTAACTATATATTTCATGTTAATTTTACTTTCAATTCAACATATAAACTCCAGAAAAGAAATAGAAAAGAATATATGTTACTTAGGCTTTATTAAGGAATTGACAGTATAATTTGGTCATAAAATTCTGCACTAATGTTTCACTGCTTTCTCACTGAGAGAATGAATATATAAATGGACAGTAGCCAAACTGACCTGAGCCTTTGGACTCTTTAATCAAATAGAAATTGATAAAGAGGGCAGACAAGAAACTCAGGCAAGGATTTTTTGGGACTGGTGCTGCAGCAAGAGGGAGCAAAAGCAAGTAACAGGTGCCCTTGCTTTCTCCCTGAGGGTGGGGCAAGCTGGTTCCTTTAATGGGATAGAGTAGGGGCAGATTTGTGGGTCAGCCTGATGGGTGATCTGCCCATCCTCTTGGTGGCTGTGTGCAGGGATCATGTGTAGTACCCTGCTTTTGCTCCTGGAACCTCATAAGTGTCAGTTGGTTTTCAGACTTTTTATATCTTACTGTTCATTATTTGTCCCAGTTGTGCGTACTTGCAGTTATTTTTAATGCCTTAGAGTTTCTTTGTATTCTGTTGCTCAAGGAGGAAATGTTTATCCAGGTGCAAGGACTCTAGTAAAGGATCCCAGGTCCCAGCCTGTCTCAAAAGCATATATAACAGTAGAATTCTGACCCTCAACCTGCAGCAGCCAATCCAGGAAGCTAAACAACAGCCTCAGTAACCTTTGACCCAAAACAGGCAGGACTTGATGGGTAACTGGGAGCTTCTCTAATTTTTGACCCTGCTTCTGATTTAGGATCTAACAAATTATACAGAGTGCCGGCTTCTAGTTTGCTTACAGCTTCTCCATGGCAACAGCCTCCAATCAGAGGATACTTGAAGCCTTCCCTTTATTGCTGTAAAAAGCTTTCGTATTAATCTGTCTGCCTTTGAGTCTCTGCTAGTCAAAGAGTTGATGGCTGACTTCCTTGCTATCTCAAGCTCTGAGTAAATAGCATTTGGATAGTTCAAATGAGAATAGCACATTTTCATTTGGATAGTCTTTGTTATTTCCACAGTTCCTTTATTAGACTCTGACAATTAAACTTATTTTAGTTGCTTCTAGAGTATGTGTTCCTAGTATTATATTTAAAATGTAGACTTTCACCTATTTACGAATTTATACATTTTATTCCTGAATACCCATTTTTGAGACTGTAACTATGAAGAGAGTGTCAGTCAAGGACACAACCCCCAACTGCTGGGCCGGCCTTGATCATATGCTTATCAGCATTCCTAAGGGAGGCACCTCCATTCAGAGACCAGACTCAGCTGAAACCTTCTTAGCAAGAAATTGTCTCCACTCTGACTCAGCACTTTTTCACTCCTAACACATCTTCCCCAGCTCCTGGCTACTTTTTTTTTTTTTTTTTTTTTCAGGATCCTCAGCAAGAGGGTGGTTTTCCCCCACTGTGCTGGGTAATCTAACTGATCCTGTCCCGGTAGCATTCCATGGGGAAACATGGAACACTGGTTAGCTTGTACTGTTTTCTTTGCCACTTGCCTGCATTGTCACAGTATTATGGGCTCAACTGTGTCTCTGAACAGTTTGGGCTCCTGAAGAGAATTATAGGATAAAGACAGAGGGAAGATCGTGTGAAGGTGGCTATCTATAAGCTCTGGAGAGAGGCTGCAGAAGAAGTAACCCTGCCAATATCTTGAACACTAGCATCTAGACCTGTAAGTTTAAACAACCCTGTGGTATTCTGGTACCTTGTTATGGTAGCCCTAACAAACAAATACACACAGTAAGTTAACCAAGGCTTGATTGTTACTTGAGGTATGGTACGTTGTCCTAATCTACCACCTTGACACCTGGCAGCTCAACATTTTTCTCTTCCATGTATCAGTTCAGTTCAGTTCAGTTGCTCAGTCGTGTCCAACTCTTTGTGACCCCATGAACCGCAGCATGCCAGGCCTCCCTGTCCATCACCAACTCCCGGAGTTCACTCAGTCTCACGGCCATCGAGTCAGTGATCCCATCCAGCCATCTCATCCTCTGTCGTCCCCTTTTCCTCCTACCCCCGATCCCTCCCAGCATCAGAGTCTTTTCCAATGAGTCAACTCTTCACATGTATAAATGATGTCTTTTGAAGAACACTTTTTTTTAATGAAGTCTCAGTTTACAATTTTTTGTTTTATGCTCCATGTTTTGTTTAGTTTTTATATATATATAAATCTTTGTTAGATAGAAATAAACTGTTTTCTTTATGACATTTTATAGTTTTTGGTTGAATGTTTAGCTAGGCTTTTCATTTTGAGTTTATTTTTTATGCGTGGTGTGATAAAAGGGAGAATACTCAATCTTTATACATAGAGATTAAATTTAATTGCTTTGGTATCTTTGTCAGAAATAAATTGAGTCTATATATGTAGGCCTGTTTCTGGGTATTCTATTTTGCTACATTGATGTATATATCTATCTTTCACTAATACTAGTTTTTATTTTGTAGACTTATTCTCAAAATTAGGTGGAATAAGTCTTTAAAATTTTTGTTTTTGTTTAGAATCATTTTTGAATCAGCTTGTCAACTTGTATATTTGGGATTGTCTTTAATACATAGTTGAAATGGGGGGCTTTACTATATTAAAAATATTAAATGTTTCAGTCCATGAAAAATGCATATTTCTCTAGTAGTCTTCATTTTCTATCACTAATGACTTGCAGTTTACATTGTTGGGAAATAGTGCATCTTGGGTATTTTATTTTGTGTACAGTGAATGAAATTTAAATGTTTTAGTTTTCAATTGTTCTCACTGATTAGAAAAAATACAACTGATTTTAGTATTATCTTTTATCCTTGAATTTTGCTAATTCATTCATAAATTTTAGTATTTTTGTGTGGATTGTATGGAATTTTCTGTTTGAATAAACATACTCTCTCAGTTCAGTTCAATCGCTCAGTCTTGTCCAAATCTTTGTGACCCCCATGGACTGCAGCATGCCAGGCTTCCCTGTCCATCATCAACCCCTGGAGCTTACTCAAACTCATGTCTGTCAAGTCAGTGATGCTATCAGACCATCTCATCCTCTGTCATCCCCTTCTCTCCAGTAGCATATTAGGCACCTACCGACCTGGGGAGTTCATCTTTCAGTGTGAGCGTCAGTTCTTAGGCAGGTTGATAAAAAGTCTGGGGTCCCCAAGAAGGACAGAGGGGTCTGGGGCTCTCAAATAGGAGATGGGGTCTGGAATTCTCAAGGAGGAAGAAAGGACAAATGTCTTTTTTCCTCTATCTTCCTTAGTCTTAGTCACATAAAACATTTTTTTCTTTAAGCCTAGAACTGATGATTACACAACAAAGAACTCAGTTTAAACTCTGTACTAAGGGTTATATAACAACAATGTATCCTGCTTGAGAATAGTTTCTCCTTCTTGAAAACCTTCTGGGTAATACTGTTATCAATAGAATGTTAATGTTAGATATACTAAGGGAGTGAGTAACATCTACTGTAAGTTCTAATCCTGTCATTTTAAAATGTAATGGTAGTAGGTCTAGTAAGATCTTTACAAACTTGAGACATTCTTTTGATTTATTGTAATAACCAATTAAAAAAGTATATAATTCCCTTGCTAAGGCTAGTGAGGGGGGCACTCTCCAGCCCCCTTCTGATGTCTATGTCAGAAGCTTTCTCTGTCACTTTTCTTACTTTAATAAGACTCTGCTACACAAAAGCTCTTGAGTGATCAAGCCTGGTCCCTGGTCTGGAAACTAAATCTTCTTCAGAGGTCAAGAATCCGATACCTTCCACTATCAAGTGTCACATCTCATTGCCTTTTCATACTGTTCATGGGGTTCTCAAGGCAAGAATACTGAAGTGATTTGCCATTCCCTTTTCCAGTGGACCACATTTTGTCATAACTCTCCATCCTTCTTGGGTGTCCCTACATGGCATGGCTCATAGTTTCATTGAGTTAGACAAGGCTGTGATCCATGTGATCAGTTTGATTAGTTTTCTGTGATTGTGGTTTCCATTCTGTCACCCTCTGATGGATAATGATAAGAGGCTCATACTCTGCAAAATGTTTATTTCTTACTTTCCTGTCTTTGTCTTTTATTGATGTTTTTGCCTTATTGCAGTGGCTAGGACATTCAGAACAATGTTGATCAGGAGTGTTGAAAGTGGGAATCATTACCCTTTTNTGGTTTCCATTCTGTCACCCTCTGATGGATAATGATAAGAGGCTCATACTCTGCAAAATGTTTATTTCTTACTTTCCTGTCTTTGTCTTTTATTGATGTTTTTGCCTTATTGCAGTGGCTAGGACATTCAGAACAATGTTGATCAGGAGTGTTGAAAGTGGGAATCATTACCCTTTTCCTCACTTCATGAGAAAATATTCGGGTTTCCTTCATTAATGAAGATATAAGCTGTAGATGTTTTTAGATTCATTTTTTCAGATTGTGGAAGTTTCCTATTTTTTAATAGCTTTGCGATATAATTGAAATACATGCTGCATATACTTATTTATTATCGTAGAAGTATAGTGATTTATGTTGCATGAATTTACTGTGTACAATTTTATGAACTGGTACAATGAAGTCACCTTGAGGGAAACAATAGAATGAGAAAGACTAGACTCTCTTCAAGAAAATTAGAGATAAAAAGGGAACATTTCATGCAATGATGGACACAATAAGGGGCAGAAATCATACAGGCTTAATAGAAGCAGAAGATATTAAGA
>SJYA01014575.1:0-10349 GCA_006410615.1 Neotragus moschatus
GTCGCAAAGAGTTGGACACGACTGAGCGACTGAACTGAACTGAACTGAAATAGATATTAAAACAATTATTTTGATCTTCCAGAGTTTTCTTATAAGCTGGGTTACAAGTTGACACATTTCATGTCTCATAACTATGCACGTTTAAGTACATCTAAAGATATAGCTTTCTGCTTACCATTACATAACTGTTTCTCTCAATGCTAGAGAGAATTATATTTTGAATTATATATTGTAGAATTATAAATTTTTGGTTTTTCTCTAGTCCAATGTGCCTAATAAAAAGCAAATAATTTTTGCAGGAATGTTTATTTTCTTCATCCTTTCATTACTGAGGTTATCGGGTATCTATATTTTGATTTACTTTTGGATTTCACAGCAAAATCTTCAGGAGTATTAGCAATGGACTTCAGTCAACAAACAGAGGTAGACAAGGGCCACAGAATGAAAGCTACAAAACTCTTTTGTTTGCTGCAGATCATCCTTTTTTAAAATTTGATTTATTTATTTTAATTGGAGGCTAATTACTTTTACAATACTGTGGTGGTTTTTAACCATATGTTGACATGAATCAGCCACGGGTGTACAGATGTCCCCCATCCCAAAACCCCTCCCACCTCTCTCCCTATCCCATCCCTCTCAGTTGTTCCAGTGCACTGGCTTTGAGTACCCTGTTTCATGCATTGAACCTGGACTGGTCATGTGTTTCACATAGGGTAATATAAAAGTTTCAGTGCTATTCTCTCAAGTCTTCCCACCCTTGCTTTCTCCCACAGAGTTCAAAAGTCTATTCTTTATATCTGTGTCTCTTGCTGTCTCATGTATAGGGTCATCATTACTGTTTTTCTAAATTCCACATACAGGCATTAATATACTGTATTGGTATTTTTCTTTCTGACTTACTTCATTGTGTATAATAGGCTCCAGTTTGATCCAACTCATTAGAGCTGATTCAAATGCATTCTTATTAATAGCTGAGTAATATTCATTGTGTATATTTGCCACAGCTTTCATATCCATTTATCTGCTGATGGACATCTGGGTTGCTTCCATGTCCTGGGTATTTTAAACAGTGCTGCGATGAACATTTGGGTACACGTGTCTCTTTCAATTCTGGTTTCCTTGGTGTGTATGCCCAGCAGTGAGGTTTCTGGGTCATAAGGCAGTTCTATTTCCAGTTTTTTAAAGAATCTCCACACTGTTCTCCACAGTGGCTGTACTAGTTTGCATTCCCACCAACAGTGTAAGAGGGTTCCCTTTTCTCCGCACCGTCTCCACCATTTATTGTTTGTAGACTTTTTGAAAGCAATCATTCTGACCTAAGTGAAATGGTACTTCATTGTGGTTTTGATTTACATTCTCTGATAATGAGTGATGTTGAGCATATTTTCACGTGTTTGTTAGCTATCTGTATGTCTTATTTGGGGGAATGTTTGTTTAGTTCTTTGGCCCATTTTTTGATTGAGTCATTTATTTTCTCTGGTATTGGGCTGAATGAGCTGCTTATATATTTTTGAGATTAATCCTTTGTCAGTTACTTCATTTGCTTTTATTTTCTCCCATTTTGAAGGCTGTCTTTTCATCTTGGTTATAGTTTCCTTTGTTGTGCAGAAGCTTTTAAGTTTAATTAGGTCCCATTTATTTATTTTTGCTTTTATTTCCAATATTCTGGAAGATGGGTCATAGAGGATCCTGCTGTAACTTATTTTGGAGAGTGTTTTGCCTATGTTCTCCTCTAGGAGTTTTATAGTTTCTGGTCTTACATTTAGATATTTAACCCATTTTGAGTTTATTTTTGTGTATGGTATTAGAGTGTTCTAGTTCCATTCTTTTACGAGTGGTTGACCAGTTTTCCCAGCACCACTTGTTAAAGAGATTGCCTTTTCTCCATTGTATATTCTTGCCTCCTTTGTCAAAGATAAGGTGTCTATAGGTGCATGGATTTGTCTCTGGGCTTTCTATTTTGTTCCATTGATCTATTTTTCTATCTTTGTGCCAGTATCAAATGGATCTTTAATCCATTTTGAGTTTATTTTTGTGTATGGTGTTAGATCATCCTTTCAAAGTGTTTTTCACTCTTCACTTTATCATTCTTTCCAAGTGTGTAGGCATCATTAAGTGCTGATCATAGTTCTTAGAGATAAATTGCATGCTTAAGAAGGGTCAAGGGAAATCAAGAAAGGTTGCAGGAGAGCTATGAATCTCACTGCATTTGTGTTTTGCCATTATATGACAATCTGAATTCTGACACTTATGTGCAATATTAAAAATAGAAAACAAGCACCAGCAAAAATCAAAAGTTAATGCTGCTGCAGGCATGTTGCCAGTTTGAGCCTTGTACTGCTGAGCCATTGGCCTCTGAGGTTTCTGAATGACTGTAGTATGTGGCATTGCTTGAAGGAATGTACATATAGGGTAGATCTTTACTCTCCACTGAATTACTTAGAACTGGAAATATTAAAATTCAATTCTGGATTTTCATCATTCACTGATGCATAGAGAATTATCTAGCTGTGATGGGCTTTAAGAAATATAAAGTGAACACCAGAGCACTACCTGACCTGACAAAGAATTTCATAAGAAATGCAGAAAATGAGGTTCTACAGATAATAGAGACTACATTTTTCAACATTTACTTATTAATAATTCTTAAACTGATTTTAGATATGTCCTTATACATATAATGCCAAACTACCTAAACATAAATTAAATATTTTAAATCAAACTGCAATAGAAAGAAAAATGATGAAGCAGAATATAGGTTTAATACAGGAAGTAACATTTGAATAATTGTTTGCAAAAATTTATTTACATTGTTGACTTGCTGAAAATTGTCTTTTAATTGTCCAACTTTAATTTTCTGTTTGTATTCAAAGTTTGATAATATACATATTTTAAATATTCAAAAGGGGAGCCTTAAACATTCTAAAAACAATTGTTTTGCTTAAAGGCTATGATTATTCACACAGTGTTTTATGCTTAAATCAAAATCAAGTATTTAATTTTTTAATCATTAACAATCATCATATGTAAATGTATCTTTAAAATAATTATATGATAAGCAGTACTGTTTCAAAATAAACTCTTAGAACTTGCTGGATGGTCCAGTGGTTAAGACTTTGCCTTTCAATGCAGAGCTGTGGGTGTTTGATCCTTGGTCGAGGAGCTAAGATCTCTATGCCTTGAAGTGAAAAATCCAAAACATGAAACAGAAGACTGTTGTAACACATTCAATAACGACTTTAAAAATGGCCCATATCAAAAAATCTTTAAAAAATAATAAACTCTAAAAACCTTGCTTTCAGGCTCAAGATTTTGCCACATGATGAAAATGTTGTATATGCACCACTTGTTCTGCTCTTCTATCATTGCCTTTCTTAACTTCTTGGGATAGTAAATATCTTTCTCCCATCAAAAATGATTTATCCATTTAGTGCACTGAGTTTCTCTCATCAAAAATTAAAATGACAATGATAACTGGAAAGTCACTGTTATTGCTGCATCTATCCTTAGATAACATTTTCAAAATTTTAATATTACCTTTTTCCTGCTAATATCACTATTATCAGACTTGATATATCTTTGGTATTTCCAATAACAGATTGCAGTATATAATATAGAATATTCATGTATATCATATACTACTGTTGAGAAGAGCAGTGTAGAAACTCACCATTACATTTAGTGCATTGTTTTCCCATGTACAAGTATTAAAGGAAATCCTTTATATTCTCAATAGATAAAATTTGACATTTTTACAAGTAGCCACAGTAGAGTATATTGCTATATAACATTCTCTAAAACATTTTTATGAGCCACTTTCTCTTGTTCCCCTATAGAGTATAGGCATAATCGTACATGCTATACTTACAGCAAACTGAAAATGCCATGCTTTATTTTTTTCTATTCCATATTCATGTTCCTGACCAAGATTTTTAATGATCTTTCTTTGGGAAAATACATTAAAATAAAGAAATTAAGTTTTTCTCACATTAAAATGATCAAGGTGAATGCAGAAATGGATGCAGTCCAGTAACACTTCATTGCATTATGTAAGCTATTTAATTAGTTACATAGACTTAACTAGTCCCCTTGAGGGGGAGATGGCAACCCACTCCAGTATTCCTGCTGGGAAAGGCCCATGGACAGAGGAGCCTGGTGGGGTACAGTCCATGGGGTTGCAAAGAGTAGGACATAGTCATAGTCACAGTCATGGTGATAGTAGTAAGATTGCACAAGCTTCGCATCCATCTCTTGGTAACATCTCAAATGACTGTAAGCTATATGATCATTCATGGCATGAAAATTGGGTGTGAAACTGAATATTCAATTGCAAACTGACAGCATATTATATATATATCTTATGATAGTATTCACACTACCATAGACATGGAAAGTAAATTAAATCAGCATTATTTTACAAAGAGCTCAATTGTATCTTATCCCCCTTAGACTCTTCCTAAATTATATTTTCTGCTAGAGGTATAACAGACCTTGGAAGGAGCTTAAGGCAAAAAAGCCCAAGAGTGAGTGTTTGTTGTTTTCAGCCTACTGTGAACCATGGGCCAGTGAGTTTGGTAGTTGTGCTTTATCCTAGTTCTTCTATGCTTTGGGGATTATATTCTTGCCATCTTCTCAGTGGATGCAGAAGATTAAAAGAGCTCCAGTGAGACTTGGCTACAGTACAATGGTTGAACTACATGAGCCGAAAAATTTGTAAAACAGCATCACTTGTGTATTTGGAACAGCATTTGTTGGTTTTGAGGTCTTATTTTTTACAGCTCAAAATAAATAAAAATAGTTTATCTCTTTCTTGATTCATACAATAAACTTTATTCTTTGGATTGAAATAAACGGGAACTTTTTTTTCATTTTTGATTTCAGTTTTGCCAGTTTTTTCATCAAAATGCAAAGATTAAGTTTTACCACTGTTAAATAACTCTCACTGCCTAAAAATTCAACAACTACATTCTCCAGAAGTTGAATGTGAGAAATTTTCCCAATGAGATAAATTCGGAAAACAGAATAATAAACTGATGAACTCTAGTCCTGATATGACAGACTAGAGTCTACAGAACAATTCTATTTGTAAGTCAACTTATTTAACCAATAGAAAAATTTTTATATAGGGTTAAACAACAAACTCAATCAGTTTTAATCATTAATGAAAGTGAAACAGATTTTAACTTAATTAAATGTAGAGGAGGTAAAATGCCTTGAAAGATAATGGGAGATAATGGAATTTGAATTCCCCTTCCTGGCAATAATGTCAGTAGGACTATCTGTTTGATTGGAGACTGATATAAAGCTTTAATAGTTACTTGCATGGTTCTAATAATTAAAAGCAAATAGGTACTTTGAATATGCTAAGGAAAGCAGTACTAGCTCCTAATTAGTGCTTAAAAGTCATCAAGTATTCTGATTATTCTTGTCACATTTTTACTAATGGAAGAAATAGCTTTTGTAACTAAAACATATTACACACAATGTATTATTGAACAAAGGCCAAAGTGTAGATGTGGTTAAGTAAAATCATAATCATTTTGGATGTGTTGTCATTTTCCTTAAAAAAAATTTTATAAAGCTTTACCTCTGTCATATTTTATTTATGAAAATAAAAAGACATTAAATTACATAGCAGCAATGTTTTGTTATTAACAAAATGCATAGTAGTAACTATATCCTACATTTATTTAACATACCAGTTTCTATACTTCATGCAGGTATAATTAATATGATTATCTTCACTTTATATATAAGAAGTTGAGTCTTAGAGAATTTTATTCAAACTTTCTAAGAAAATAAATCAACTTTTTTTTTATTTACTTGAGTTTTGTTAATTGGTTTATCTTCTCTCGTTTATTGCTTCTCTGACCAATTGACAAGAAATTTCAAGAAGTTGTTAGTGATTTCATCATTTTGGTTTGTGACTGAGATGTGGTAGGTAAACACCGCCTTGTTTAACCTGTGGATAGATCAAAATGGGTATTAGAAGGTATTTTTGAGAAGTTAAAGTATTTTGTTTTACTAAGCTGGAAAATATAGGAAACTATCCTTCATGAGTATTAATTAGATAAGATCCAATAATGCAGTCATATGCAAGGCACTATTTTCTTCAGACAAGAGAATTTAGAGAAGAGTGAAGTTAACTAATCTTTACCATTCACCATAATATAGCAAAACACATAAAAATAAGTACACTTTGTTAATGTTGTTGTTGTTCAGTTGCTAAGTCCTGTGTGACTCTTTGCAACCCCATGGACTTCAGTACATTAGAAACCTCTGTCCTTCACTATCTCCCAAAGTTTACTTGAATTCATGTCCATTTAGTCACGATACCATCTAATTAACTCATTCTCTGCTGCCAGCTTCTCTTCCTGCCTTCAATCTTTCCCAGCATCAGGGTCTTTTCCAATGAGCCAGCTCTTAGCATCAAGTGGCAAAATAAAGTTGAAGCTTCAACTTCAGCCTCAATCCTTACAGTCAATATTCAGGGTTGATGTCCTTTAGTATTGACTGGTTTGATATCTTTGCAATCCAAGGAACTCTTAAGAGTCTTCTCCAGCACAACTGAAAAGCATCATTTTGTTGACATTTATGGTCCTATATTCACATCCATACATGACTACTGTTGGTATTTATGGTCCAACACTTTCTGTACACGACTATATGGATCTTTTTTGGCCAAGTGATGTCTCTTCTTTTTAATACACTGTCTGGCTTTGTTATAGCTTTTCTTCCAAGGAACAAGTGTCTTTTAATGGCTGTAGTCACCATCTTTAGTGATTTTGGAGCTTGCCCCAGCATAAATACAACTTGTGCCATAGCCCAATTCTCTGTTCCATCTTACTAGGTGACCATGTGTATATAGCTTGGGTTTAGTCCATCAGGACCATTCTCTGTGACAATTTTATCCCATCTTCCCATTGAGATATAACAAATTTGTTCAAATAGAGAAATAGGAAAATAAACCTAGGTGCTATTGCCCCAGATAGATGAAACTATAAGTACACACAAAAAAATAAAAAAAGTTATGCTGAAACAAGTCAAATTCCACACTAAATAAGAAAACACAAATATTAAAACAAAACAAGTGTTCTTTTATGCAGCAGTTCTTTCTACTATCTTCATTTTTTAATTTTTAGATCTGTTTCAGCATCCTGCAAAACTGACTGCTCTTTTTCACTGGTTTGAGTTTTTGTGATTCCAGTAGAATCCTATCCTTTCTATCAATGTTACTCCGGTTTGAATAGGTTTCCATTTCTTGTTCTAGACTGATTGCATGTCTATGTAGTATAAAGGGCAATAATGTTTAGTCTAGAACCGCATTTAATATTTTAAAGAATTCCAAATCTGCATATACTTTGAAAACATAGGTGTATACTTACTATATGTTTATATTATATTCATATAATATATTGCAGCATTTATTTTAAAATATGACACTTATCTGTTGTTTTATATTTCCCATAACATTGGGGAATAGATTTCTTTCTTCTTTCCTTCTTAAAATGTTTATTGAACTTGTATTAATTGCTAGCCACTGGTATAGGTTTTGGAGGAATAGTAGTAATTATAAATGCCAAAATATCTGCTTTCATTGAATTTTCACATTTATATAGTAAAGGAAAAACATTTCAAAAAGGTTATATGTCTAATATATATATTATATAAATATATTTTATATAATATATATTATAAAATATAATATCTGTCTCTTATACACATCTAGATGTGTATAAGAGACAGTGACTACTGTTGGTATTTATGGTCCAACACTTTCTGTACACGACTATATGGATCTTTTTTGGCCAAGTGATGTCTCTTCTTTTTAATACACTGTCTGGCTTTGTTATAGCTTTTCTTCCAAGGAACAAGTGTCTTTTAATGGCTGTAGTCACCATCTTTAGTGATTTTGGAGCTTGCCCCAGCATAAATACAACTTGTGCCATAGCCCAATTCTCTGTTCCATCTTACTAGGTGACCATGTGTATATAGCTTGGGTTTAGTCCATCAGGACCATTCTCTGTGACAATTTTATCCCATCTTCCCATTGAGATATAACAAATTTGTTCAAATAGAGAAATAGGAAAATAAACCTAGGTGCTATTGCCCCAGATAGATGAAACTATAAGTACACACAAAAAAATAAAAAAAGTTATGCTGAAACAAGTCAAATTCCACACTAAATAAGAAAACACAAATATTAAAACAAAACAAGTGTTCTTTTATGCAGCAGTTCTTTCTACTATCTTCATTTTTTAATTTTTAGATCTGTTTCAGCATCCTGCAAAACTGACTGCTCTTTTTCACTGGTTTGAGTTTTTGTGATTACAGNTTGGATGCATAAAAGAGGAGTAGAAAATTGGGTGAATTGCTGTCCCCCAAACTGAAGAAACAGGTAAACACACGAATCATGGCTTACTGGAGCAGAAACCCATGAACTGAAACCACCCAGAAAAGTCTGGACTGTAATTGAAAAATAGCTAGAGGCCCATTGTGGAGGACTCTGAGCTGTACAAAGTTCCATGGTTTAGGTACACAATTCAAAAAAATTTGACTATATTAACCATTCTTTTCTGTTGTCTTTTTTAGTCATGTTTATGTTCTTATTAGACTTATTATATTTTGATTATAATAATAAAATACAGAAAGTTACTTCTTCCTAAACAAGGAGTACAGTGTATTTTATTTTCTAAAATGGCCACTACAATATACCTGGTTCCTCATGATCTTCTCTAACTTCGCAGTTCACCTTTTAAAAAATACATAAAATTGCCTTCCCTTGTACTGAACAGACAACTCATTTTCCATTGGAGCAGAAACAACACAATGTGACTTCTCAGGCTAGATATTAAAGGGAATGTGATGGACCTAGGGAGTATTATGCTTTCTGAAATCAGTCAGATAGAGAAAGACAAGAGAATGTATGGTTCACTCATATGTTGTTCAGTCACTCAGTCACATCAGACTCTTTGTGATCCCATGGACTGCAGCACTCCAGACATCCCTGCCCTTCACCATCTCTCGGAGTTTATTCAAACTCATGTCCATTGAGTCAGTGATACCATCCAACCATCTCATCCTCTGTCATCCCCTTCTCCTGCCTTTAATCTTTCCCAGCATCAGAGTCTTTTCTAATGAGTTGACTCCAACCATTGTGTGACCAAGGTATTAGAGTTTTAGCATCAGCCCTTCTAATTCCTTCTAATTAATCCTAAAGGAAATCAAAATTGATTTCCTTTAAGATTGACTGGTTTGATCTCCTTGCAGTCCAAGGGACTCTCAAGAGTCTTCTCCAACACCACAATTCAAAAGCATCAATTCTTCAGCTCTGAGCTTTCTTTATGGTCCAACTCTCCCATGCATAAATGACTACTGGAAAAAGCATAGCTTTGACTATGCAGACCTTTGTTGGTAAAGTAATGTCTCTGCTTCTTAATATCCTCTTTATGTTTGCCATAGTTTTTTTTTTTTTTTTNGTTTGATCTCCTTGCAGTCCAAGGGACTCTCAAGAGTCTTCTCCAACACCACAATTCAAAAGCATCAATTCTTCAGCTCTGAGCTTTCTTTATGGTCCAACTCTCCCATGCATAAATGACTACTGGAAAAAGCATAGCTTTGACTATGCAGACCTTTGTTGGTAAAGTAATGTCTCTGCTTCTTAATATCCTCTTTATGTTTGCCATAGTTTTTTTTTTTTTTTTTCCCCCATCCAAGGAGCAAGCTTTTTTTTTGTTTTTAATTTTGTGGCTACAGTCACCATCTGTAGTGATTTTGGGGCCCAAGAAAATAAAGTCTGTCATTCTTTCCAATATTTCCCAATCTACTTGTACATATAAAATAAAAAGAAAACAAAAACAAATAAATGTATATGCAAAACAGAAACAGCTTTAGTTAGAAAACCAACCAGTGGTTATCAAAAGGGAGAAGGAAAAGGGAAGGGGAAAAGTAAGAATTTGGATTTAAGAGCTACAAACTACTATGCATAGAATAGATAAACAAGAAAGATATATTGTATAGCACAGGGAGTTATATCCATTATCTTGTAATAACTTTTAATGAAGTATAATAGAATATAACCTGTAAAAATAGTGAATCACTATTGTCTGTTGTTCAGTTGCTAATTCTTGTCAGAGTCTTTGTGACCCCAGGGACTGCATCTGCAAATAGTCATTACTTTTTTCTTTTTTTTTTAATATTCCAGTTGTTTTTATTTTTTTTAATTTTATTTTTATTTTTTTTTTCATCTCAAGTGTACATGAGTTCCCAATCTTGAATCTCCCCCTCCACCTCCCTCTCCACATCAACTCTCTGGATCATCCCCGTGCACCAGTCCCAAGCATCCTGTA
>SJYA01014579.1:0-12789 GCA_006410615.1 Neotragus moschatus
ACAAAAGTCTGACAACGAGGGGTTAATTCTTTGTAGAAGCAGAATTGGCTTTATCTACATGTACCACAACCTTCATAGGTCATTGTGAGATAATACTTACTTCACCAAAGTAACCAAAGACCTTAAAAACAAATATAAATCACTTTAAGGCAAAGAAATTCATATAGACTGTTATCAAAAGCCATGTTCCAAGGAAACTTTATTCTCTTAACAGGTAGAGAAAACTAAATTCCAGTCNCTTTATCTACATGTACCACAACCTTCATAGGTCATTGTGAGATAATACTTACTTCACCAAAGTAACCAAAGACCTTAAAAACAAATATAAATCACTTTAAGGCAAAGAAATTCATATAGACTGTTATCAAAAGCCATGTTCCAAGGAAACTTTATTCTCTTAACAGGTAGAGAAAACTAAATTCCAGTCTGGTCACAGCTTACTGTTAATCACAAAATTTATTTACCTAATCAAATTTAGTGTAGTCTTAGAGAGTCCTGACCACATATAACATTATCTTCCCTATCTTCAGTTCAGTTGCTCAGCTGTTTCTGACTCTTTGCGACCCCATGGACTGCAGCTCGCCTGGCCTCCCTGTCCATCACCAACTCCCAGAGTTTACTCAAACTCATGTCCATCGATACTCCTTTTGATCATGTCCATCCCAATGTTGTTTTAATGCAAACCTTGAACTCCTGGATTTCTGGTTTCAGCACCAAGTGGTCTCACAGGCAGCAATGAGCCTTCCTGAACTGAATGTGGGGAGCCCGGATGAGAACCAGGAGTCCTCGCTGCCAGACCAGCGGGGCCAGAGGCGAGAAGCAAAGTGACCCTGGGTCTTTCCTTTGCTTGAAAGCAAGAATGTCTCAAAGAGGCACACCCAGTAAAAATATATACAAAGTTCACTATTAGAGACACACAGAATGTCTGGGCAAGCACACAGAAGCAGTTTATTTATTTAAGACAGAGACTGGGTAGCGCACACGGGGTGAGAAGTGCCAGAGTCCCGGGTCAGAGCCCAGTGAGAGGAGACTCACATCACTCACACAGGACGCCCTTCTGAGCCTTTGTTTACATTTGGAAAAAACATATATCATATAATACCACTTCTACGTGGAATCTAAACACGGATACAAGTGAACTTCTTTACAAAACAGAAACAGCATCACAGACTTAGAAAGTAAATTCATGGTTCCCCAGAGTGAAATGTGTGGGGCAGGGAGAAATTAGCAGGTTGGGAAGAACACAAACACACTACTATTTACACTTCTAAAATAATCCACAGGACCCACCACAGAGCACAAGAAACCCTCTCAAACCTCTGTAATAACCTCTATGGGAAAAGAAAACGATAAAGAATATATGTACTTCTACAAATAAATGAATCAANGAAAATCTTCCCTGAAGACATCTAACCGTCGGAAGGCTTGCTCTGCCAGCTTCCCCAAAGCGCAAGGCCTCGTTCCTGACTGCTGCCTCTGTGCCGTTCAGGCTGTCCTGAAAGCCAGCAACAGCAGTGGCCTCTGATTCAGTCTTTGCAGGAGCAGACAGTGGTGCCCATCTTCTGTCAGCATGGCCCCTTCCTGGCCGTCGGTTTGACCATGNAGCTTCCCCAAAGCGCAAGGCCTCGTTCCTGACTGCTGCCTCTGTGCCGTTCAGGCTGTCCTGAAAGCCAGCAACAGCAGTGGCCTCTGATTCAGTCTTTGCAGGAGCAGACAGTGGTGCCCATCTTCTGTCAGCATGGCCCCTTCCTGGCCGTCGGTTTGACCATGGTTTTGGTGGCATCTCACATCCGTTTTGAGCCATGGTGCTAGGCACGCTCGTTCCCAGGTCTGGCAAAGATTCTGCTGACAGGCCACTCAGTGTGGCATTACTGGACAAGGCCATAAAGCAGTAGCCAGGAGCCGCTGGACCACCTGTCTCTCCAGCCTCTGTGGTCCATGAAAATATTCCTGATTGGACCTTCTTCCCATATTGAGAGTTAAACCACTACCATCACTGAGCTCATGAGGAGTTATATCATATCATTGTGTTATCATAGGCTCAGTCGTATATTTGGTAATGCAAGAAGCAACTCAAAAGCAGGCAGAAAAAGAAATAATACAGCTTGCAGTACTAGTCGGGTCACAAGCAAGAATCTGAGAACCTGTACGAAGTGTAGCCAGTGTAATCCAGGTCCTACATCTACCAAGGCGGAAAAGTCTCTGTCAACATAGACCTTAGTTAAGAAAACTTGAATTTAATATTTAATGAAAAAAGTTTTTTTTCTAAAATTACCCCCATTTTTATTAAACTAGGCCAAGACTGATTTGTTTAAAAAGTAAGTTTGGTGTACTGACCACACAGCTTCTTTACACGGTCTCTGCTGTAATTCCTCAGGAGTCTTNATTGTTGCTACCGAAAGTGGCCACAAGGTGGCAACATATCTCTCTCCAGGCCCGCTCACTGCTGTCTCTGAAATCAAGGTTGTACGTTTTCTGTCGCAATGGCTGGAAAAGGCGCTATTTCGTCACATACTGTGGTAGAGTAATATCGCCCGGTGTATCTATACTGCATCTTTTATGTCTGTCTGTCATCTCTCCTTCTAAGCATACGTTGCTTCACTGTCTTGGTTATTGAACCTAGAGCTGCGGATACTGCTGGGGTGTGGCTGTCTTCTAAAATAGTTCCTTTTTCTCCAGGTCTCTCTGCAGGCATGAAGCCCAATCATTGAAAATTTATATACATATATGATTTTTTAATTTATTTTTTATTGCTGGATAATAGCGCTGAAATTTTCTGTCAGTTTCTGACTAAGCTCATGCCNTTCACTGTCTTGGTTATTGAACCTAGAGCTGCGGATACTGCTGGGGTGTGGCTGTCTTCTAAAATAGTTCCTTTTTCTCCAGGTCTCTCTGCAGGCATGAAGCCCAATCATTGAAAATTTATATACATATATGATTTTTTAATTTAATTTTTATTGCTGGATAATAGCGCTGAAATTTTCTGTCAGTTTCTGACTAAGCTCATGCCAGCTGTAATTATAACTTATTTGGGGTTGAACTGATTTATGATGTACAGGCCTTAGTGCGCAGCAGATTCAGGCCCTTGTGTGGAACCAGTCATTTGCCTTGACCAGAGTCAGGCTTAATTGAGGACCAGACTCAGGCCTAAGTGTGGATTAGAGTCAGGCTGTAGTGTGGAATAGTATGAGGCCTCAGTGAGAGCCACAGTCAGGCCTGAGAGTGGGCCACTGTCAGGCCTAAGTGTGAACCAGAGTCAGACTTAATGTGGACCAGAGTCAGGCCTGAGAGTGGACCAGAACCATGGCTTAGTGTGGACCCGAGTCTTTACTGGGTGTGGACCCGAGTCTGGCCTGTGTGGGTACAAGAGTCAGGCCTTGGTATAGACCAGAGTGAGGCCTAAGTGAATAATAGTCATGCATCAGGAAGACTCGGTTCCACACTCAGGCCTGACTATGGTGCACACTCAGGTGTGACTCTGGTGCACATTCAGGCCTGACTATGGAAACACTCAGACCTGACTCTGGTGTACACTCAGGTGTGACTCGGGTGCACACTCAGGCCTGACTCTGGTGCACACTCAGGTCTGATGCTGGTCACACTCAGGCCTGACCCTGGTGCACACTCAAGCCTGACGCTGGTCACACTCAAGCCTGAGTATGGTGCACACTCATGTGTGACTTGGGTGCACACTCAGGCTTGACGCTGGTCACACTCAAGCCTGACTATGGTGCACACTCAGGCCTGACTCTGGTGCACACTCAGGCCTGACTCTGGTCCACACTCAGCCCTGACTCTGGCATCCACTCAGGCCTGACTCTGGTGCACACTCAGGCCTGACTCTAGTCCACACTCAGGCCTATTCTGTTCCACACTCAGGCCTGACCCTGGTGCACACTCAGGCCTGACTCTGGTCCACACTCAGCCCTGACTCTGGCATCCACTCAGGCCTGACTCTGGTGCACACTCAGGCCTGACTCTAGTCCACACTCAGGCCTATTCTGGTCCACACTCAGGCCTGACCCTGGTGGACACTCAGGCCTGACTTTGGTGCACACTCAGGCAGACTCTGGTCCACATAAGGGCTGACTCTGGCACTTACTTACCCTGACTCAGGTCCATCCTGAGACCTGATTCTGGTGCATGCTAAGCCCTGTTCTGGTCCTCATTTTGGCTTGACCCTGGTCCAGTCCTATGCCTGTCTGTCATAATCACTTAGGCCTAACTGGTCCACTTTACGGCCTGACTCTGGTGCACACTCAGGCCTGACTCTGGTGCACACTCAGGCCTGACCCTGGTGGACACTCAGGCCTGACTCTGGTGCACACTCAGGCCTGACTTTGGACCAGGCTAAGGCCTCACTCTGGTCCACAATCAGGACTGGCTCTGGTGCACACTCAGGCAGACTCTGGGCCACATAAGGCCTGACTCTGGTCCCACTCAGCCTTGACTGTGGTATGTACTTAGGCCTCACTCTGATTATAACTATACTTCTGACTTAATCCTGACCCAGGTAAAAGCAACTGTAAACATCTGCTGGGCAGCTAACACCCACCAACCCTCACGCGTGCTCAGTCACTTCAGTCGTGTCCAGCTCTTTGCGACCCGATGGACTGTGGCCCGCCAGTCTGTCCAATGGATTCTCCAGATAGGAATTCTGGAATGGGTTGCCAGGCCCTCCTCGAGGTATCTTCCTGAGCCAGGTAACCAACCAGTGATGTCTCCTGCGTTTTCTGCATCTCAGGCAGATTCTTTACTGCTGAACCACCTGGGAAGGCCCTCCCCAAGCCTGGGGACCTGTTAAACAAACAAACAAACAAAAACCTACACTCAACAAATGTTCTCTGAAAGGTAGTGGACAAAGAGCTTAAGACCCAAATCACTAAGGCCCCACCTCACATCCCCTCCCCAGAGACACCACCTTGGAAGGCCGACCCTGCCCTGCTTCTCCACAGGCAGCACCCCACACCTCCCCTCCCCAGGGTTCCACCCTCCCCTCTCCTTCCCTCCCCTCTCCTACCCAGGGGTCCTAACCGTCTGAAGGCTTGCTGTGCCAGCTTCCCCAGAGCGCAAGGCCTCGTTCCTGACTGCTGCCTCCGTGCCGTTCAGGCTGTCCTGAAAGCCAGCAATAGCAGTGGCCCCTGATTCAGTCTTTGCAGGAGCAGACAGTGGTGCCCATCTCCTGTCAGCATGGCCCCTTCCTGGCCGTAGGTTTGACCACAGTTTTGGTGGCATCTCACATCTGTTTTGAGCCATGGTGCTAGGCATGCTCATTCCCAGGTCTGGCAAAGATTCCGCTGACAGGCCACTCAGTGTGGCGTTACTGGACAAGGCCATAAAGCAGTAGCCAGGAGCCGCTGGACCACCTGTCTCTCCAGCCTCTGTGGTCCATGAAAATATTCCCATTTGGATCTTCTTCCCGTATTGAGAGTTAAACCACTACCATCACTGAGCTCATGAGGAATTATATGATATCATTGTGTTATCAGAGGCTCAGTCGTATATTTGGTAATACAAAAAGCAACTCAAAAGCAGGCAGAAAAAGAAATAATACAGCTCGCAGTACTAGTCGGGTCACAAGCAAGAATCTGAGAACCTGTACGAAGTGTAGCCAGTGTAATCCAGGTCCTACGTCTACCAAGGCGGAAAAGTCTTTGTCAACATAGACCTTAATTAACAAAACTCGAATTTAATATTTAATGAAACAAGTTTTTTCTAAAATTACCCCCATTTTTATTAAACTAGGCCAAGACTAATTTGTTTTAAAAGTAAGTTTGGTGTACTGACCACACAGCTTCTTTACACGGTCTCTGCTGTAATTTCTCAGGAGTCTTGGACTAAAATTCCCCAAAGGCCTCTGAAGGCCAAGAAAGTCATATCAAAGGCCTGCCATCAGATTCAGCCTAAGTGGATTTTTCTCTCTTCTAAAGGTCCCCCAAATCTCAAAATCTTTGAGATTCCTGTACGTGTCAGGAGACGATCTTTCATTTACCTAATAAGGCTGCTCAGAACCCAAGTGTCTCTAATTTCTGGAGGGACAAGGCAGAGAGAAAAGAAAAAATGTTTGAATTTTACCCAGAGGTGTAAATTACCAAACTGTTGCAAGTCTTAAGTAGCTTGAGGAGAAGAGCTTCTTTATACCTGAAAACAGTGGAAGCCAGTAATATATCACCCCAAAGGTCATGAACATTATAATCGTGTTTAGGAGTTTATTTCAGTTCAGTTCAGTCGCTCAGTCATGTCCAACTCTTTGTGATCCTGTGAATTGCAGCACGCCAGGCCTCCCTGTCCATCACCAGCTCGTGGAGTTCACTCAGACTCACGCCCATCGAGTCCGTGATACCATCCAGCCATCTCATCCTCTGTTGTCCCCTTCTCCTCCTGCCCCCAATCCCTCCCAGCATCAGAGTCTTTTCCAATGAGGCAACTCTTCGCATGAGGTGGCCAGAGTACTGGAGCTTCAGCTTTAGCATCATTCCTTCCAAAAAATTCCAGGGCTGATCTTCTGAATGGACTGGTTGGATCTCCTTGCAGTCCAAGGGACTCTCAAGAGTCTTCTCCAACACCACAGTTCAAAAGCATCAATTCTCCAAGTAATTAATCTTTGTTCTGTTGTCCTTGCCTGATGATTGAGTATGATGATGACGATGATAGCTCTAAGAAGTTTGTGAAGTTTCTGTTAAGGCTTGCATGGTTTGTCCAGTGAAGTGGGTGTCATGATCACTAGAGACTGTGGCAAATGTACCTCAAGTGGAAAACACATTTTAAACTATTTTTTTTCCATTGTGAGGCCATCAGACGTTTAACATGTACCCAGGAAAGGATATAAACCGTCAAATGTAAATGAGGTCTGTCTGGGAGCCGGGAAGAGCTGAGTGGTTGTCTTGGATTTCCTGTGGCCCTGACTGAGTTACAGCTAGTGTTTACCACTGTAAATTCCTTGATTTAGGAGACTATTGCCAATTCCTAAGGACATCAGGAAAACAAAAGTCTGACAACGAGGGGTNGGCTTGCATGGTTTGTCCAGTGAAGTGGGTGCCATGATCACTAGAGACTGTGGCAAATGTATCTCAAGTAGAAAACACATTTTAAACTTTTTTTTTTCCATTGTGAGGCCATCAGACGTGTAACTTGTACCCAGGAAAGGCTATAAGCCATCAAATGTAAATGAGGTCTGTCTGGGAGATGGGAAGAGCTGAGTGGCCATCTTGGATTTCCAGTGGCCCTGACTGAGTTACAGCTAGTGTTTACCACTGTAAATTCATTGATTTAGGAGACTATTGCCAACTCCTAAGGACATCAGGAAAACAAAAGTCTGCCAATGAGGGGTTAATTCTTTGTAGAAGCAGAATTGGCTTTATCTACATGTACCAAAATCTTCATAGGTCATTGTGAAATAATATTTACTTCACCAAAGTAACCAAAGATTTTAAAAACAAATATAAATCACTTTAAGGCAAAGAAATTCATATAGACTGTTATCAAAAGCCATGTCCCAAGAAAACTTTATTCTCTTAACAGGGTGAGAAAACTAAATTCCAGTCTGGTCACAGCTTACTGTTAATCACAAAATTTATTTACCTAATCAAATTTAGTGTAGTCTTAGAGAGTCCTGACCACATATAACAGTATCTTCCCTATCTTCATTTCAGTTCAGTCGCTCAGCTGTGTCTGACTCTTTGAGACCCCATGGACTGCAGCACGCCCGGCCTCCCTGTCCATCACCAACTCCCAGAGTTTATTCAAACTCATGTCCATCGATATTCCTTTCGATCATTTCTATCCGAATGTTATTTTAATGCAAACCTTGAACTCCTGGATTTCTGGTTTCAGCACCAAGTGGTCTCACAGGCAGCAGTGAGCCGTCCTGAACTGAATGTGGGGAGCCTGGATGAGAACCAGGAGTCTTCGTTGTCAGACCAGCAGGGGCCAGAAGCAAGAAGCAAAGTGACCCTGGGTCTTTCCTCTGCTTGAAAGCAAGAACGTCTCAAAGAGGCACACCTTGTAAAAACAGATACAAATGTCACTATTAGAGACACACAGAATGTCTGGGCAAGCACACAGAAGCAGTTTATTTAAGACAGAGACTGGGTAGCGCACATGGGGTGAGAAACGCCGGAGTCCCGGGTGAGAGCCCAGTGAGAGGAGATGCACATCACTCACACAGGACGCCCTTCTGAGCCTTTGTTTACATTTGGAAAAACATATATCCTATAAGACCACTTCTAGGTGGAACCTAAACACGGATACAAGTGAACTTCTTTACAAAACAGAAACAGCATCACAGACTTAGAAAATAAATTCATGGTTTCCCAAAGTGAAATGTGTGGGGCAGGGAGAAATTAGCAGATTGAGAAGAACATAAACACACTACTATTTATACTTCTGAAATAATCCACAAGGGCCCACCACAGAGCACAAGAAACCCTCTCAAAACTCTGTAATAACCTCTATGGTAAAAGAAAATGATAAAGAATATATGTACTTCTACAAATAAATGAGTCAAGTTTCTGTACAAGGCACTGCCATGTAAGTCACCTGTAAACTACAATTCAAAAATATTTTTTTAAAAAAGAGAAAAGAACTGCTGACTCTGTCCCCATCTGGCCCTGGCGACCTGGGCTGGCGTCACGTGCCTGGAGTTTGAGCAGGCTTGGTTTCACAGACGGGACTGTCCTGGGGCTGAGGGCGCTGGGGAGGGTTTGCCAGGCAAACAGCCCCCCACCCCCCACCCCATGGACTTGGACTGCCTGTTCCCCTCTGCATGAGCCCACAGTCTCCAGATCCAGGGGACCCTCGTGCAGCAGAGCCAACCCTAGTGCCCCCAAAGGGTGGTGGGGTCTCTGGGCTGGAAGAGCTTTGCAAAGTGCTCTAGGCTCTGTGTCTCCTGGTGGCAGGGTTCCCCCACCTCCAGCCTCCTTCCTTAGGGTCACCCCACTGAGCGGACAGCTCCTTCTGCAGAGTGGTGTGGCAATCGTTGAGATGTGTCGGGGGATAAAGGCTCAGAGAGAAAGAAGGAGACACAGCCTTGGGTGTATCCATTCCAATTAACAACCCAGAATAGGACTTGCCCTAAGGCTCTGGTGGGCATGAAGAAATGCTGCCACGTTGTGGCCGCTTTTGGTAACATCAGCTGAAAAACCTGCGCTGCTGGGCACTTCATATTCACCAGGCCTGCTCCGATGTAAGGAGAAAACACCTGTCCTCAGCTAGTGCCCTCGAGTAGGTCCTGGAAAGAGAATTTAAAGCAGAGCAGACGGTCCAGAGGCCAAACTTTAGAGGTCAGTTTTACTCACACTGTTAAAAAAAAAAAAATTACATGAACGGCCTTCACATCATGAAATCTTATAGAAACCCAAATCAAAACTACAATTGATTATATGGCCTTTGTGAAAAAGTCTACAAACAGGAAATGCTGGAGCGGTTGTGGAGAAAAGGAAACCTTTCTACACTGACGCTGGCAAAATAAATTGCTAACAACCAGTGTGGAGGAGAGGGCAGAGGTTCATTAAACAAGTGAAAAGTGATGAAACTGACAGTCTCTAACCAATTACAGAAAAAGACATTTCAAATCCATTAAAGAACTAAACTGAGGGACGATTACTCTAACCCTCTTAAGGAAAATATAGGCAGAACACGGTTTGACACAAATCGCAGCAAATTGTTTTTGGACCCACTTTTAGGATAATGAAAAATAAGACTCAACAAAAGGGACTTCGTTAACTTCAAAAGCTTTTGCACAGCAAGGGAAACCCAAAAGAAAAAGACAACCCTGAACATCAGGGGGAAAATGCAACCGAATTTTAAAGCAACGTGTTCATCTCCAAGACACGCTCATGCAGCTCAATATCAAAGTACAATCAACCCAAGAGAAAAAATTGGCTAAAGATCTGAATGGATGTATCTTCAAAGAAGGCATCGAGATGGCCATAAAGCCTATGAAAAGATACTCAGCATCGCTGTTAGAGAAATGCCAAACTGCAACAAGGTATCAGCTCACCCCTGAGAATGACCATCCTCCAAAAGATCTGCAAATATTCAATGCTTCAGAGAGAGAGGGGAACAGGGAGGCCTCCTACACTGTGGGCGGTGATGGAAATGGGTGGGTGCAGCTACAAGAAAAACAGTAGGGAGATTCCTTAAAACATTAAATATAGTTGCCACCCGATGAAGCAAGCTCACTCCTTCCCTTAGATCTGGATAAAATCATAATTTAAAGTGATACTTGCTCCTCTGTTTTCATGGCAGCACTATTCACAAATTCCAAGACAGAACTTAGACCGAAATGTCCATCAATAGAGAGAAAAGAAGAGTAATTGATCCATCTAGACACTGGAATACACTCAGCCATGAAAAAGAACAACAACAAAAATAATGCCATTAACAGTAGCATAGATGGACCAAGAGATTTATCATCCTGAGAGAAGTGAGGGAAAGAGAAATATCACTTACAGGTGGAGTCTAAGTTCTTACAAGTGAACAGATTTATAAACAGAAGTAGACTCAGACTAATAAAACTCACCTGTGTTTATTTTAAAAAATGGAAGGGTAGGAAGACATTAAGAAGTTGGAATTAACATACATACGACTTATTATCAGATAGATAATCCAACAATTACCTACTGAATAGCACAGGGAAGTGTACTGAAAACACTGAAAGAACCTATATGGGAAAATACCCCTAAAAATAAGGGAATAGACATATATTTATGTATAACTGAATCAAGTTCTTGTAAACCTAAAACAAGCCCAACAGGAATCAACTGTATTCCAACAGAAAATAAACAAAAATTCGAAAGAAAAGCAGAGCATGCTGCCCCTTGTAGCCACATCTGGTAACAGCAACTGAAAACCTGGGCGGATGGGTACTTCATTGTTTACCAGGCTTGCAGGGATTTAATGAAAAAAACCACCTGTCCTCAATAAATGTCCTCGGGTGGGTCCTGGAAAAAGAGTTCAAAAGAGAGGGCAGATGGTCAAGAGGCCAGTCTCGATATATTAGTTGTACTCACACTTTTTTTCTTTTTAATCCCATGAAAAGCCTCCACATCCTGCAATCTTCCCAAAATGCAAATCAAAACTATGAGGTATTGCCTCACACTGGTCAAAATGACCTTTGTCAAAAAGTCTACAAGCAATAAACGCTGGAAGGTTTTGGAGAAAACGGAATTAATTCTCCTGCACGGATGCGACCAAGTTAAATTGTAAAGGCTCTGTACAGAGGAGAGGGTAACAAGATAACGGTGAAGGAAATTGTGACATTCCCTATCCTCATACAGAGAAAGTAACTCCAAACCAATTAAAGAGCTTAGTAGAGCAACAATCACTCTAAAGCCCCTGAGGAAATCATAGGAAGAACAAGCTTTGACATGAACCCTAGCAAACCCTTTTGGATCTACTTTAAGAATAATGAAAAATTAAACAAAACTCAACAAAAGACTTGAGTTTCTCTAACCTCAAAAATGTTTGCACTGCAAGGGAAACTGTAAACCAAACTAAAAAAAAAGAAACCCTTGGAGTGGGAAAAAAAAATGTTTGGAACTGAATTTAGAAACAAGGAATTTATCTCCAAAATATGCAAACAGCTCAGGCAGCTCAATAGATATATATTTTTAAAAAATCATCCCTTTAGAAAATATGGACCAAAGATCTAAATGGGCATTTGTCCAAAGAAGACATCCAGGTAGCCATATAAAGCACCTGAAAAGATGCTCAGCATCTCTAACTATTGGAGAAATGCAAATCGAAACTGGGCCACGGTATCACCTCACACCCCTCAGAACAGCCATCCTCCAAAAGATCCACAGGAATTAACTACTGCCAAGGGTGAGGAGAACAGGGACTAGTCCTTTCTGTGGGCAGGAATGGAAATGGGCGGGGGCAGACACGAAGGAAAACAGCATGGGCATTCCACTAACTATAGGCTAAGTACATGATCCGGCAAGCCCACTTCTTGGGTTAGATCCGGAAAGAATATTATTTTTAAATGGTACATGCACCCCTCTCTTCAGGGCAGCACTATTGACAATATCCAAGACAGAGCATCAACCAAAATGTCCATCAATAGAGAAATGATGAGAAAATGGTTCATTTGTACACCGAATACACTCAGCCATCAACAGAACGAAAAAATGCCACTGGCAGAAGCACGGATGGGCCGAGAGATTTATTATACGGAGTGAACTCAACTAGAGAAGGAAAGAGAAATATATCACTTACAGGTGGCATCTATAAATTCATCAAAATGAACTAATTTATAAACAGAAACAGACTCAAAGACTTAGAAAACTCACTTATGATTTTTTTTTAAAGGTATGGGAAGGAAGACATTAAGAGGTTGGGATTTACATACCGCTTATTATCAGATAGATAATCCGAAATAACGGAATAGCATAGGGAAGTCTATGAACACACTGAGAGAGCCAATAGAGGAAAAGAATCTGAAAGGGAATAGATACATTCATGCTTAACTAAACCAAGTTCCTGTACACTTAAAACAAACACATCGGAAATCAACTCTACTCGAACAGAAAATAAACACTAAAAAACAAACAACAAAAAACCCCAAGAGTGGAGCAGGAAGAGATGCTGCCACCTTGTGGCCATGTCTGGAAACGAGGGAAAAACCTGTGTTCACGGGCACTTCATATTCACCAAGTCTATGCCAAAGCCTTTGTGTGGATCACAATAAACTGTGGAAAATCCTGAGAGGGATGGGAATACTAGACAACCTGACCTGCCTCTTGAGAAATCTGTATGCAGGTCAAGAAGCAACAGTTAGAACTGGAC
>SJYA01014580.1:9026-19714 GCA_006410615.1 Neotragus moschatus
GCACTCAGCTTTCTTCACAGTCCAATTTTCACATCCATACATGACTGCTGGAAAAACCATAGCCTTGACTAGACGGACCTTAGTTGGCAAAGTAATGTCTATGCTTTTGAATATGCTATCCAGGTTGGTCATAACTTTTCTTCCAAGGAGTAAGCGTCTTTTAATTTCATGGCTACAATCACCATCTGCAGTGATTTTGGAGCACCCAAAAATAAAGTCTGACACTGTTTCCACTGTTTCCCCATCTATTTCCCATGAAGTGATGGGACCAGATGCCATGATCTTCGTGTTCTGAATGTTGAGCTTTAAGCCAACTTTTTCACTCTCCTCTTTTACTTTCATCAAGAGGCTTTTTAGTTCCTCTTCACTGTCTGCAATGGTCTCAGTTATCTATAATTCTAAAACCATCATTTTGAATTTTATACAAATTTTACAGTCCTCCTAGAGCCCTAGTTTCAGCAAATATTAGTTGGCACTTTGTATACCCCTCTAGATGCATTTATATACATGTTATTTTCAGATGAAATAAGACAAAACACCAATGTCTACTGTAAATGACATATTTCTAGAAATTTTTATTTACACTGTTTTTTCTTGACTCAATAATCACTATTATAGCTCATTCCAAAGAGGAGTATGTGGATAGAAAAGCTTGTCCTCAAAATTTGTAAATAAATTTATTCTGTCATTCTGTCCTTTTCTGCCTCTTCCATTCACCTCCAAAATTATTCATGGACAAGAGTGTTGAATGAAACCTGTCATTCATTCAAAGCATAAAGTTAATTTGCTAAGCTTTTCCAAACAAAACACCACAGACAGAGAGAACATGGAGCCTGAGTTATTTCAGAGCTGAGCAGGTTTCCTTTTCATGTGGCAGAACAGACTGAAATGAAATGCAGCAACTGACAAGCAACTAATCTTGAAAATATACAAACAACTCCTGCAGCTCAATTCCAGAAAAATAAATGATCCAACCAAAAAATGGGCCAAAGAACTAAATAGACACTTCTCCAAAGAAGACATACGGATGGCTAACAAACACATGAAAAGATGCTCAACATCACTCATTATCAGAGAAATGCAAATCCAAACCACAACAAGGTACCATTTCATGCCAGTCAGAATGGCTGTGATCCAAAAGTCTACAAGCAATAAATGCTGGAGAGGGTGTGGAGAAAGGGAAACCTTCTTACACTGTTGGTGGGAATGCAAACTAATACAGCCACTATGGAGAACAGTGTGGAGGTTCCATAAAAAACTGGAAATGGAACTGCCTTATGACCCAGCAATCCCACTGCTGGGCATACACACTAAGGAAACCAGAATTGGAAGAGACACGTGTACCCCAGTGTTCATCGCAGCACTGTTTATAATAGCCAGGACATGGAAGCAACCTAGATGTCCATCAGCAGATGAATGAAGAAAGCTGTGGTACATATACACAATGGAGTATTACTCAGCCATCAAAAAGAATACATTTGANGGGAGTTCCTCTTTCAGTATCCTATCATTTTGCCTTTTCATACTGTTCATGGGGTTCTCAAGGCAAGAATACTGAAGTGGTTTGCTATTCCCTTCTCCAGTGGACCACATTCTGTCAGACTTCTGTTTGCACTGGTCATAGCAAATACCCTCTTCCAACACAAGAGAAGACTCTACACATGGACATCACCAGATGGTCAACACCAAAATCAGATTGATTATATTCTATGCAGCGAAAGATGGAGAAGCTCTATACAGTCAACAAAAACAAGACCAGGAGCCTGTCTCTTATACACATCTCGATCCAAAAGTCTACAAGCAATAAATGCTGGAGAGAGTGTGGAGAAAAGGAAACCTTCTTACACTGTTGGTGGGAATGCAAACTAATACAGCCACTATGGAGAACAGTGTGGAGGTTCCATAAAAAACTGGAAATGGAACTGCCTTATGACCCAGCAATCCCACTGCTGGGCATACACACTAAGGAAACCAGAATTGGAAGAGACACGTGTACCCCAGTGTTCATCGCAGCACTGTTTATAATAGCCAGGACATGGAAGCAACCTAGATGTCCATCAGCAGATGAATGAAGAAAGCTGTGGTACATATACACAATGGAGTATTACTCAGCCATCAAAAAGAATACATTTGAATCCGTTCAAATGAGGTGGATGGAACTGGAGCCTTTCATACAGAGTGAAGTAAGCCAGAAAGAAAAACACCAATACTGTATACTAATGCATATATATGGAATTTAGAAAGATGGTAATGATAACCCTGTATGCGAGACAGCAAAAGAGACACAGATGTGTAGAACAGTCTTTTGGACTCTGTCGGAGAGGGCGAGGGTGGGATGATTTGGGAGAATGGCATTGAAACATGTATAATATCATATATGAAATGAATTGCCAGTCCAGGTTCGATGCATGATACTGTATGCCTGGGGCTGGTGCACTGAGACGACCCAGAGGGATGGTATGGGGAGGGAGGAGGGAGGGGGGTTCAGGATGGGGAACATGTGTATACTTGTGGCAGATTCATGTTGATGTATGGCAAAAACCAATTGTAAAGTAATTAACTTCCAATTAAAGTAAATAAATTTATATTTAAAAAAAGAAAAAAATTAAAGGTATGGAAGGGAGGCAGGCATTTTGTTCACTTGCACCTAATTAAGCAGGTCACTAACCCAAGCAGTCTCATCTTGTAGTTCCAACTGCCTCCTCTTGGATCCACCAACAGCTCCTGGGTCTTAAAGGATGATGGGCAGTTGATTTATTCCTTTGCAATTATTCAGATTTCTCCAAAATGTGTGGTTTCTTTCAAATCCATATTTTGCAGGACTGAAGGATTTTACACCTGCTTAATAGCTTCAGTTAGAATAGCTTCCCTAATTTCCATAGCAAGAGATTATCATGTCACATATTTGGGAACAAGGCCAAGTCCCACTCCAGACACAAACTGATATGACAGGATAATTCTGTAGTTAATGGAAACAGGTAGAAATATGGAAACAGGGGGTATTTTCCAAGATACATATGCCTTTGACATGCTCATGTCCATTTTTATATTGATTCATCCTTTAAGATAATTTAAGGAACTAGAAAACAAGTTGTTTTTAAAAAAATACCAACACCAATAGCCTAAGAAACAACATTTTTCTTCCTGATCTAGATGATAAAAACTGATACAAGTATGGCTGTAGTAAGAGAGCATAAATTACACTGAGACCAACTCTGTACCTTAAGTGTTAAGGTGTGAATATTATTTGTAAGTTATTTGCCCACAAAGTCTCTTGCTCTAGCATGTTCAGCAAGCTATTAGATTTTAGAACAGTCAGAGATTGCTGCATTCTTAATTGAGTTTTTATCAACTTTCTCTGTTAGTTACATCTTCCTAGATTTCTCTGTATGTATACTGATAGGTGAAAATAAAAGAAATATAAAATCTAATCTACTAATGTCATAGATTCCCTCTGTAATTCTCATACAATTCTGAATGAATTAATGAAAGATAGTTCTGGGAAAGTTTCTACTTTCAAGCAATGAAAATATGTAGATTCTGCAATACTTAAGGTTGAATTCATTTGCAAAGTGAAATTGCTCACTAATAACCACATTGATAGGTCCTGATCACTGCCCCCTCCAATATCTAAACTGCAACTCAACTCATCAATTACCCAATACTCCTGCTTATTTCAGGTCTGCACTGTTCCCTTTTCTCCCATAATCCTAGAGAACAAATGGTTCTCCCGTTTTGTGCTATGATAAATGCCAGTGTAGTCAATAAGAAATTTTAAGCTCAGCAAATACACTTCAATGAAATCTTAGTGAGAATCCAGTCTTCTGTATAGAGGCATGTTTATTACACACTATATTTACATATTATTTCATTTTCAAAACTCTCATCTCTTAATCCAGAGATACTTCATCTGAAGAAGAAGTGCTGCACATTTATTCACTCAGTACTGAATGCCAACAATGTGTCAGGCAAAGGTACTGGCAACACGGTAGTAACTGAGACCAGCATACAAAAAACATATAACTGAGCCGATAGTCCTAAAAATGTGTCTGAGTCACAGAGAGAGGAAGAGAAAGGAAAGGAAGGTGGTAGACAAAGACATTGATGATATCATTATTTTGCTCAAGCCAGAATTCTTCATGTGAATAGGTAGAACAACTTGGACAATTTTTCAGTCAGTTACTTCTTCTGTTAGAGAGAAATGTTAGTTCCAGTCATTAGTAGTTGTAACTTGAAAACACAGATCAAGGGAAACAACTCTTATATTCAGAGCAGATCTCTTAATTTCAATCTGATCAAATACTTAATATAAACTTTTTTTCTACTGAAAAGTAATAATTTGTTGAATATTTTTCTCAGTCTGTATACTTTTAAATAACCTATAAATGACCCTCCCTCCAAAATGGGCACTTAGTAACCTCTCATCAATTTTCAAAAATTAATGATTAACATGCCAGGCTTGATGAAGCACAAGCTGGAATCAAGATGGCCAGGAGAAATGTCAATAACCTCAGATATGCAGATACCACCCTTATGGCAGAAAGCAAAGAACTAAAGAATCTCAAATCTGGCTTTAATTTCAACATTCAAAAAACCAAGATAATGGCATCCAGTCCCATCACTTCATGTCAAATAAATGGGGAAACAATAGAAACAGTGACAGACTTTATTTTCTTGGGCTCCCAAATCACTGCAATGGTGACTGAAGCCACAAAATTAAAAGATGCTTGCTCCTTGGAAGAAAAGCGATCATCAACCTAGACAGCAAATTAAAAAGCAGAGACATTACATTGCCGACAAAGGTTTATCTAGTTAAAGCTATGGTTTTTCCAGTACTCATGTTTGGTTGTGAGAGTTGGACCATAAAAAGGCTGAGCACTGAAGAACTGATGGTTTTGAACTGTGTTGTTGGAAAAGACTCTTGAGAGTCCCTTGGACTGCAAGGAGACCAAATCAGTCAATTCTAAGAAAATCAGTCCTATTTATTGGAAGGATTGATGCTCATGAAGCTCCAACAATTTGGTCACCTGATGCGAAGAACTGATTCATTGGAAAAGACCCTGACGCTGTGAAAAATTGAAGGCAGGAGGAGAAGGGGACAACAGAGGATGAGATGGTTGGATGGCATCATCGACTTGATGGGCATAAGTTTGAACAAGTTCTGGGAGTTGGTGATGGACAAGGAAGCCTGGTGTGCTGCAGTCCATGGGGTCACAAAGAGTCAGACATAATTGAGCAACTGAACTGAACTGAACAGATCTGAATTCCCTTCACTGTTACTTTGGGGACCTCCTGTGACAAGAAGATCTGTGCACACTTCTGAGGCACAGTAAGTCTCAGATCATCATTCTTCATCTCAGAAGCATTATTGGTACTTTTTTTCTTACGTCACATACCTGAGAAAAATTTAATCTACTATCACAACTTAGGTGCATAGATACAGAATCCAGTTCCTGAATGAGTTAAAATATGTATTTGATCAGCATTTGTTTATTATTAGAAGAGGTTTATTAATATGGAAATGAGGAAATGGCAACTCACTCCAGTATTCTTGCTTGGAGAATTCCATGGGCAGAGGAGCCTGACAGGCTTATGGGGTAGCAAAGAATCGGACATGAAGGATCAAATGCATAATATATCACATGATTCATATATTAAAATATGTCATAAAAATCACACAATTTTATTAACTTTGTTGTTACCCAAATCTCTTGAATTGAGCCTAACATTTTCTACTAACATTCCCTACATCAAACAGCAAATTCCCACTGGCTATCTATTTTACATATGAAAATATATATTTTTCAAGCTTTCTTGCAAGTCATCCTACCCTCTCCTTCCTACACTGTGACCCTAAGTTTATTTTTTATGTCTGCATCTCCCTTGCTGCCCTGCAAATAGGATCATTAGTACCATCTTTCTAGATTCCATATATATACATTAATACATGGTATTTGTCTTGTGATTTACTCTCATAACATTTTCTACTCTAAATTTTACACCCAACCAAGTCAAACAACCTAAAGACAGATAATAAGTCTCAGCCCAAGAATGACAGTGAATATATTTTGGGAATCTGTATTAATAAGGACCCTAATATGAGCATATATATGAGTTGGTTTTCTTTTTACACTGTTAACAGAAATTAAGTTCAGTTCAGTTCAGTTCAGTCGCTCAGTCATATCTGACTCTTTGCAACCCCATGAACCATAGCATGCCAGGGCTCCCTGTCCATCACCAATTCCCAGAGTCCACCCAGTCAGTGATGCCATCCAACCATCTCATCTTCTGCTGTCCCCTTCTTCTCCTGCCTTCAATCCTTCCCAGCATCAGGGAGTTAGTTCTTCGCATCAGGTACCCAAACTATTGGAGTTTCAGCTTCAACATCAGTCCTTCCAATAAACACCCAAGACTGATTTCTTTTGGGATGGACTGGTTGGATCTCCTTGCAGTCTAGGGGATTCTGAAGAGTCTTTTCGAAGACACAGTTCAAAAGCATCAATTCTTCTGTGCTCAGCTTTCTTTATAGTCCAACTCTCACATCCATACGTGACTACTGGACAAACCATAGCTTTGACTAGACAGACCTTTGTTGACAAAGTAATGTCTCTACTTTTTAATATGCTATAGATTTGTAACAATGTAAGTAGAATTTGAAATTTCAACCTAATTAAATCCTGAATCAAATATGTTATTTTTTCAAAATACAGGTCACTGAGAAAATAGATCTGATTAATGTAAATTGTGGTTGATTTTCTACCTTAATAATTCTTTTTTAATCCTAAGGACAATATAAAAGTAGCCTGACCATTCTTAATAAGATTATAACTTTGTAGTGTAAGGCAATAAGGAATAGAGTATCAAAAAGGATCTGTAATAATAAGCAGGGCCACTCTACTATGCATGTATAATTGTCAGTTTGAAAGATTTTTCTTTCCTATAATTTTCCTCATAGTTGTGCAATATCTTTTTTATAAGTGGAATTTCAAAAATACACTGGAACTGTCAAACATGAAAATATATACAGAATAATGCAACATAATCTTGGCAATATAAATCTGAACATTTTCTATAGGGATTGTTTCTAATAATATTTTCTTAATTTAATTTTGTTTTTAATTTGAGGATAATTACTTTATAACTTTGTAATGGTTTCTGCCATACATTAACATTAAGCAGCCTTAGGGATACATATGTATCCTCCTTCTTAAACCTCCCCCAGACCTCTCTCCTCATTCCACCCCCTAGGTCATCATAGCGCACCTGCTTTGGGTTCCCTATATCAAACAGCAAATTCCCACTGGCTATCTATTTTATATATGAAAATATATATTTTTCAATGCTATTCTCTCAAGTCATCCCACCCTCTCCTTCCTACACTGTGACCCTAAGTTTATTTTTTATGTCTGCATCTCCCTTGGTGCCCTGCAAATGGGATCATCAGTACCATCTTTCTAGATTCCATATATATCCATTAATATGTGGTATTTGTCTTGTTGTGATTTATTGTCATAACATTTAACTGAATTAAATGAAATTATTAGTATTACTTTTTACCTGAGAAACACTTACGGGGAGAAAAAACATATATAGATTGTCCAAGAATCCAAACATTGATGGAGTGTTTGATTTAATTGATTTCATGGAATATTCCAATTCTGAGATTCTTTAACTGTGCAGTTCTATTCTAACATTTGCTAGCTTGTCAATTTTTTTTTCTTTGAAACTATGCATTCAGTAAGAATTCAGTGATAGCCACATGATTGAATTTCAAAAATTTATTTGTATGCTTAGAGATTTCTCAGTAAAAAATAACTAATCTTGATAGTCCTATGAGTTGAAAGAGATTAACACAGGTTATTTTCAAAATGCTAGTTTCAGAAACCATGATCTCTTCAGAAAAGGATATTTTTTCAGTTTTAAAAAACTTCATCTCCAATGCTATCTGACATTTATAAACATACTTTAGCAGACACCAAATTGCTAAGGAAGCTTAACTATAAATCCTTTTCCAAGATTAAGTACATCTCCACAACTCTTAATTCATTAAGGCTGTCAGGTAGGTAACTAATGGAAATGAGGAAAATGTTTTGAGAGTATCAGTTATAAAATGTTTTCATAACACAATCCCGAATACCAATAATTGCATTCAGTCAAGAAGAATATGTTTTCTCTCTCAGATCTATGTATTCTCTCCCAATACCAAAATACCCAAAACAAACACAAATATATGATCAAACTGAGAATTACTGACTTTTTCAGCTATCACTCTCCTTCCCCTCCTTAAAATTTTTCAAGAAGGTTAGCCTTACTTCCCACTTATAGCTCAAATACTTGAATGTGGATTCTATAACCAATCAGACATCTGACTGTCTCTCAGAGGGCCATAGTCTTCACTCTCCCCTTCCCTTGCCCTTTCAATACTTTTCAGAAACTTTCAAAATCTCTCTTATTAGACTCTCTTTGAATTGCTAGGAAAAAAAAACACTCTCTTGCTTTTCTCCTCTACGTGTGACTATTACCTTTTTGTCTCTTTTAGTGACTCTTCTTTCTCTAGTTTCTTTAAATTTTGACAACATTTTGATTCTATTCTAGGCACTGCTGTAATGTATTAAAGCTCACCTCTTCTCACAAGCTTCTGTTCCATTCCAGTAAATACATTTACCAGTGAAGAAAATGAGCCACAAGTTTTCATCTCTAGAGCAGAAGACCATTCCCACATGCCATATCAGGGTTCCCAGGTGGCGCATTGGTTTGGGTTTGCCAAAAACTCAAAAGAGATGTGAAATTTCTCTTCCATTACACCTTACAATTTTCATTGTGGTCCAGTGTTCTTCCTTTCCACAGAGGATAATTCTATTTACACATTAATTGAGCTGAAAATCTGATAGTCACACTTGATTCTTAATACTCTCTCACCTCACTTCAGATCAAAAATACAAGAATTGTCAATTGTAACTGCTAGCTCACTTCAGTTCAGTCGCTCAGCCATGTCCGACTCTATGTGACCCCATGGACTGTAGTACACTAGGCTTCCCTGTCCAATACCAACTCCTGGAGCTTGTTCAACTAATGTCCATCAAGTCAGTGATGCCATCCAACCATCTCATCCTCTGTTTCCCCCTTCTCTTCCCTCCCTCAATCTTTCCCAGCATCAGGGTCTTTTCCAATGAGTCAGTTCTTCGCATCAGGTGGCCAGAGTATTGGAGCTTCAGCTTCAGTATCAGTCCTTCCAATGGATATTCAGGACTGATTTTCCATAGGATTGACTGATTTGGTCTCCTTGAAGTCCAAGGGACTCTCAAGAGTCTTCTCCAACACCACAGTTCAAAAGCATCAATTCTTCAACACTCAGCTTTCTTTATCGTCCAACTTTCACATCCATACATGACTACTGGAAAAACCCTAGCTTTGATTAGATGGACCTCTGTTGGCAAAGTAATGTCTCTGCTTTTTAATATGCTGTCTAGATTTGTCATAGCTTTTCTTCCAAGGAGCACGTGTTTTTTAATTTCATGGCTGCAGTCACCACCTGCAGTGATTTTGTAGCCCCCCAAAATAAAGTCAGCCACTGTTTTTGTTGCTTTCCAAACTATTTGACATGAAGTGATGAGACAGGATGCCATGATCTTAGTATTCTAAATGTTGAGTTTTAAGAAAATATTTTCACTCTCCTCTTTCATCTTTGTCAAGAGGCTTTTTAATTCTTCTTTGCTTTCTGCCATAAGGGTGGTTTCATCTGCATATCTGAGGTTATTGATATTTCTCCTGGCAATCTTGACTCCAGCTTGTGCTTCATCCAGCCCAGCATTTTTCATGATGATTTCTGCATATAAGTTAAATAAGCAGGGTGANTTTGTCAAGAGGCTTTTTAATTCTTCTTTGCTTTCTGCCATAAGGGTGGTTTCATCTGCATATCTGAGGTTATTGATATTTCTCCTGGCAATCTTGACTCCAGCTTGTGCTTCATCCAGCCCAGCATTTTTCATGATGATTTCTGCATATAAGTTAAATAAGCAGGGTGACAGTATGCAGCCTTGATAGCACTCCTTTCCCAATTTGGAACAAGTCTGCTCTTCCATGTCCAGTTCTAACTGCTGCTTCTTGACCTGCATATAAATTTCTTAGAAGGTAGGTCAGGTGCTCTGGTATCTCTATAAAAAATTTTCCACTTTTGTTGTGATCCACATAGTCAAAGGCTTTATCTTACTTAAAACAGAAGTAGATGTTTTTCTGGAACTCTCTTGTGTTTTTGATGATCCAGCAAATGTTAGCAATTTGATCTCTGGTTCTTCTGCCTTTTCTAAATCCAACTGGAACATCTGGAAGTTCATGGTTCACATATTGTTGAAACCTGGCTTGGACAATCTTGAGCATTACTTTGCTGGTATGTGCGATGAATACTATTGTGTGGTAGTTTGAAAACTCTTTGGTATTATCTGTCTTTGGGATCGGAATGAAAACTGACCTTTTCCAGTCCCATGGCCACTGCTGAGTTTTCCAAATGTGCTGGCATATTAAGTACAATACTTTCACAGCATCATCTTTTAATATTTGAAATATTTCTTCTAGGTCCTTATTAAACCTTTCTTGCATCTTCTCAATCCTTGTCTCCAGGCATTTATCTGTGCTTCCATTTTGATTTCAAGATTTTGGATCAGTTTCACTATCATTATTCGGAATTCTTT
>SJYA01014582.1:0-10346 GCA_006410615.1 Neotragus moschatus
AAAGGCTTTAGCGTAGTCAATAAAGCAGAAATAGATGTTTTTCTGGAACTCTCTTGCTTTTTCGATGATCCAGCAGATGTTGTCAATTTGATCCCTTGACTCATTACTTTCTTTTAAAAAGTTATTTATTTGTTTGGCTTCTCTAACTGCTGTAGGAGACAGCTCTCCCCGTATAGTGAGGAAGAGAGCAGAGAATCTGGGGTGAGATAGTCTTAGTTTCCAAACCAGGATGCAGCACTCTTTAGTTTGTGGTCTTGAACAACTGGCATGGTTGTTCTAAGCTTCAGCACCCTCACATTAGGGTGAAAAGCAGAATTGCACGTGGATAAGGGTTACCGAGGCAACAAAACACCAAGCAAACTGCCTGGCAGACTAGGGGCCACTCTCCAGCGCTCTTAGTTGCTCGGTCATGTCTGACTGTTTGTGACCCCATGGATTGTAGCCCACCAGACTCCTCTGCCCATGGGACTTCTCAGGCAAGAATACTGGAGTGGGTTGCCATTGCCTTCTCCCAGGGATCTTCCTGACCCAGGGACTGAATCCGGGTCTCCCATATTGCAGGCAGATTCATTACTGTCTGAGTCATCAGGGAAGAGGGTAGAATTAATGTGTATGGGGTCTGCTTTGAGGGCAATGAAAATGGAATAGACAGAGATGATGATTGCACAAGATTGTGAATGTACTAAATTCCACTGAATTGTATACTTTCAACATGGTTAAGTTTATGTTATATAAATTTCACTTTGATAAATATATATATAAATATATATATATATATAAAGGAAGGAATTTTGTTTCTCAATAACCTAAATGCCCAATCCAGCAATTCCACTTCTATACATGTAACAAGAGAAACTGAAACAAGAGATTCTAACAAGATATTTGTGCCTCTGTGTTCATAGCAACTTTATTCACAATAGCCAGAAGGTGGAAAAAACTCAAATGTCCATTGACATGAAAGTATAAGCAAAATGTAGTCTATACATACAGTGGAATATTATTCAGCCACAAAAAGGAAACGTATTCTGATACATGCTACAACGTGGATGAATCTTGATGACATTGCACTAAGTAAAAAAAGACACCAGGCACAGAAAGGCAAGTACTGGGTTATTCCACTGATACAAGGTATCTAGAATAGGAAAATTCATAGAGATAGAAAGCCAATTAGAAATGACAGGGCCTGAGAAAAGAGAGAGTGAAGAGTAATTGCTTAGTGGTTATAGGGGTTTGTTTGGAATCCTGAGAAAGTCCTGGAAGTAGATGCACAATATGGTGAGTATAGGGCCTTCCCCCATGGCCCAGTGGTTAAGACTTCAGGTTCCAATGCAGGTGATACAAGTTAGATCCCTGGTCTGGGAGTTAAGATCCCACATGCCTTGTGACAAAAAAAACAAAAAACAAACAAAAAAACAAAAACATAAAGCAGAAACAATATTGTAAAAAATTCAGTAAAGACTTTAAAAATACTCCACATTTATCTATCTATCCATATCTATACCTATACCTATATTTATATCTATCTATAGATAGATATACAAACACACATAATGAGTATAATTAAGGCCACCTAGCTGTGTGCTTAGAAACAGTTTAAATGATAACTTTAATCTTTATATAACACATTTCATTTTTGCCACAATTAGAAATTACCCCAAAAAATTTTTTTAAGGAAGGAGCTATAAGTCTGTCACACCCTTCATTTCGTTCTTCCCCCCACAGAAAAAGAAAGAAGTATGGTTTCTCCATGGCAGGCCACCTGAGTCTGGGCCCTGTTTTCTTTTAGGGAACTTTCCCATTCCTATCATATCTGCTACACCCAGTTCTGTGATTCCCTGGAATGGATCGGTGAAGATCTTGTGCTGGGGAACCCTTGAGTCTTACCTGTACCAACTAGAGATCCTGGAAAACCTCACCTACAAACAAGTGGAGAAGAAGTTGGGATTTCAGGAGGTGGCGGAGTTCATCATTAACCACATGGATACAAACACCGCAGGGCGCTATCAGTGCCGATACAAGAGAGAACGTCACTGGTCAGCGCCTAGTGAAGCCCTGGAGCTGGTGGTGACAGGTGCGGCTGTGGGCAGGTCTCCGACCCTCCAGTCTCTTTCCTTTCTTAGTTTTTCAGAAATGTTATGTTTAGAACAGTCTCAAATTTCCAAGGAAATTAAGGTGATGCAACAGACCGTGCCTGTATACCTTGTACTCAGTTTCCCCTATTCTTAACATTGTTGATCAAAGGCTTATTAATAGGTCTTTTGTTACCCAAACGTATTGACTGCAGACATAGCGACACGTTTTTAGAGAGGGATACAGTTAACATCACTGGTGCAAAGTTGTTAGAGGTTAGAATTTATCAAGGATTCACTCAACAACTTATGATTGAGATTATCGTTCACATTTTGCTCCATTAGGTTTTTGTTCTAACCTTGTGTATATTATAAATGCAAGTTTATTACTGTAAAATTTTCACAAATGATGCAATGAGAAATTTTGAGTGAAGGATTTATCAGTCCATTTTATGCAGTTACTTTCTCTGTTTGTCTGAGCGACACATATACTAGCATCTCAGAAGATGATAGTTCTTCAGTATAAAGTTCTGATTCAGGCAAGGCGAATATTAGATCAGTAAAAAGACCAAAAAAAAAAAAAAAAAAAACCACCACACACACACACACACACACACATACCACACAAACCAAACCTTAGTGATTGATTCTGACACAGAAAGTGAAAATGAGACTCACAGTGTTGGAGAACTTCACAGGTGTGCCAGGTGTAACTATTGGATGTAATAACCTGCAAAGTCTTATGCAATAACAGAATTAATTTCTGACCTGCCAAAATGAAAATCACCAGGTTTCTTTGTCCATGGGTTTTCCCAACCAAGAATACTGGAGTGGGTTGCCATTTTCTCCTCCAGGGGATCTTCCCAACCCAGGGATCGAACCCTGGTCTCCTTCATTGGCAGGTGGATTCCTTACTATCAGAGCCACCAGAGAAAGCTCCTGGGATTCCCTAAGCAGTGAACAATTAAAATATCTTCATTTTCATAAGAAATCCTTTTCAACCACACCCGATTTTATGTAAATAAGGTGACTTTCGGAAAGCACCTAAGGATATGAGCTGATTGCCAGGGGAACCAACCAAGTAATTGGTGGGTTAGACTACTCAGCCCTGCCCCACCCCTACCTGACCTCCAGGGTAGGCAGAGAGGTGGGAGGTTGAATCCATCACCAATGGCCAATGATGAAATAATCAGTGTCGCCTAGGAAATGAAGTCCTGTACTCTTCCAGTTCTCCCCTCTGGCTGTTCCTGACACATGCTTTCAGAAGCCAGCAATCTAGTAAGCAAGCTGGCTCCCTGAGCTCCGTCTGCCACTCTAACAAATGAACTGAACACAGGAACTGCAACCCAACAACTTCCGGTTTATTGCTGCTCAGTCAGAAGCACAGGTGACAACCTGGACTTCTGATGGGCTCTGAAGTGCGAAGGACTTGTGGGACTGAGGTGTTAACCTGGAGCCCCAAACCGCAGGATCTGACGTTACTGCCAGGTAGAGAGTGTCAGAATTGAGGTGATTTGTGGGACGCCCAGCTGGTGTTTCAGAATCTCTTAGCGGTCTAAGGAGGAAACCCACAGGTTGGAACTGGGAACAGAACCATGTGGCCCTTCTGGCTTTAGAGACTAGATTGCTGTCCTTGGGAGATAGCTGCTCATCTGCTTGTTCACTCAGCTCCATCTACAAGAATTTGGGACAGAGGATGGGTCCTTCAGGGGGCTCCACAGGTGGCTCAGTGGTAAAGAATCCGCCTGCAATGCAGGAGACCCAGGAGATGTGGGTTCAATCCCTGGGTCGGGGAAAACCCCTGGAGGAAGGCATGGCAATCCACTCTAGTGTTGTTGTCTGGGTAGTCCCATGGACAGAGGAGCCTGGGGGGGCTACAGTCCCTAGGGTCACAAAGAGCTGGACATGACTGGGCACACACACATGGGTCCTGCACTGGTGAAGTGGAATGCTATCACCTCCCGTCCCTTTGCATCAGGAAAACATGAGTTTCCGCCCTTCTCTTAGCATGGACCCAAAATGAGTGGTGGGGAAACAGGGAAAGACAGAAATCTTGCCAACAACTCACTCTCTTCTCTTTTAGGCTTGTATGACAAACCCTTTCTCTCCACCAATGGGGGCCACATGGCAATGCCAGGGAAAAATATTTCCTTCCAGTGTGGTTCAGCACACATGTCATTCGACAAATTTTCACTGAGCAGGCCAGGAGGGGCCACTCTGTCACGGCACCAAGATGGGAGACTCCAGGGGGACTTCACGCTGGGTCCTGTCAACCTCAGCTTCTCAGGAGTCTACACGTGCTACGGCTGGCACAGTGGCTGCCCCTACATATGGTCAGCCCCCAGCGATACCCTGGAGCTGGTGGTCACAGGTAAGGGCACCGCCCCCGTCCCCCCTCCTCCCGCCCAACGCTACTGCCAGGGACTTCCATCCTCCTCCTTGGGGCTCTAGCCGGTTGTCCAGGGCTTTGGCATCAGGCAGGAGAACAGATAGGCACCAAGAAAGAACGGGGCAGGAGAGACTCGTGGCTCAGAGGACCACGGAGAGAGAAGGCCTTCTCACCCGCGTGACCTGTGACTTTCACAGCATGTCCTCGAGCTCTCTAGTGTCCTTAAAGACACATGGCCTGTTAAGAAAGGAGAGGCCTGCATTCAGAATCATCTTTAGGGGTGTCGTTGAGTGAGCAGATACCAGACACAACCTTTGATGAACTCACTTTCTTTCATCACATGCTTAGTCGTAATGGGGAATCCTGACATTAACCTCTAAGCCACTCAGAGAGGTTGATTGGTAACTTGCCACTCAGAGAGGCTGATTGGTAACTTATCACTCATCAGGAAGACTCTAAAAAACTCTATCAAGAGCTTCATTTAGGGAAACTCACTGGCTCTCCAGGGATTAAGTCTCAGGGCTTTGGGACCTCCCTGGTAGTCTGGTGGCTAAGACTTCAAGCTCCCAGTGCAGGGGACCTGGGTTAGATTCCTGATCAGGGTGCTGCAACTGAAGATCTCACATGCTACAACTACAGACCCAAGACAGCCAAATAAATAAGCAAATATTTAAGAGAAAAAAAGGGGGGACGCTTCCCTGCAGGCTCAGTGGTAAAGAATCTGCCTGGCAATGCAGGAGTTATGGGTTTCATCCCTGATCTGGGAAGATCCCACATGCCTCGAAGCAACAAAGACCCTCCGCCAGGATTGCTGAGCCCATGCTCCACAATGAGAGAAGCCACCGTAATGAGAAGCCTGAGAACCATAGCTAGAGAGTAGCCCCCACTCACCCCAAGGAGAAAAAGCCTAAGCAGCAAGGAAGACCCAACATAGCCAAAACTCAACCAATCAATAAAATTGCATATATATATATATATATAAAGACTCAAAGCTTTCATTACTGTGGACCTGGGTTTCATCCCAGGTTGGGGAACTAAGATCCCATAAGCCACAATGAGGTGTAACAAAAAATTTCAAAAAGAGCTTCATTTTTATATTGTTTCCACACATCACTCTGCACAGAGGGAGCAAACATGAGCTATAGCAGAGGAAAGCTAGTGACTGAGTGGGATGACCACTTTTGTCTCTCACAGNCCCAGGTTGGGGAACTAAGATCCCATAAGCCACAATGAGGTGTAACAAAACATTTCAAAAAGAGCTTCATTTTTATATTGTTTCCACACATCACTCTGCACAGAGGGAGCAAACATGAGCTATAGCAGAGGAAAGCTAGTGACTGAGTGGGATGACCACTTTTGTCTCTCACATTTGTCTTGTCCAGTCATTCTACAAGCCAAGCGAACATAGTAGTCGTGGCCTTATAAGCTCCTGTGGCCGAATGGTCTTTTCAATTAATGATACAGGGTCAACTGGGCACCTGTGGAGAAGGGCTGAATTTATTAGCATTTTCCTTTAATGTAGACAGTCACTGTATCTTGTTTTATTTTTTTTTTCCTGGAGAAATGCTAAATGCTTTATTTTATTTTACATGAATCCACCACGGGTATACACTTGTTTTAGAAATCACCTCCTATCCCAATGTCAGGATGATGCTTTCTAATATTATCTTCCCAGACTTGAAGTATTGTGCACTTTGCCATTAGGAATTCATGTTGAATTCCAGGGATTCCCTAGTAGCTCAGTTGGTAAAGAATCCACCTGCACATGTTGGTGTATCGCAAAACCAGTACAATATTGTAAAGTAATTAGGCTCCAATTTAAATAAATAAATTTATATTAAAACAAGAAAAAGAATCCAGCTGCAATGCAGGAGACTCCAGTTCAATTCCTGGGTCAGGAAGATCTCCTGGAGAAAGGATAGGCTGCCCACTCCAGTATTCTTGGGCTTCCCTGGTGGCTCAGATGGTAAAGAATCCACTTGCCCAAATCCACTTGGAACTGACTTCTATGTTTTAATAGAAGAGAGTTACTAGGATTCCTGAGCATTGTAATTTCACAATATTTTATTACATCCTTGAGCCCGTGAGGTCCATAAAACAAATGGATAAATTTTTTAAAGGTACAATGAATAGAAATAACGAATGAAAGGTCACACACCAATGACCCAAGGTCACACTTAGCTTCCCTAAGTTTTTTGTGTTTTGACCACGCCACGTGGTATTCAGAGATCCTAGTTCCCTGAACAGGACTGAACCCATGTCTGCTACAGTGGAAGTACTCAGTCATAATCCCCGGACTGCCAGGAAGCCCCAAATTTTCCCTAGGTTTGTCTAAACTTTTTTTCCCTACTTGCTTCCCAGATACCAATCATTGTATGAGAAAGGAACACACATTGTTCCGTGGGGGTGAGGTGATGTAGAGGAGAGAGTTTAGGGCTCTGGATCTATGAAGATATTTCGAGGATATGATTAGATATTCAGTGAAACTGCTGTGTGGGGAGGTGATGACAAGCAAACAGAACAGCCTCATAACCACCTCCTCCCCTGTTTACAAGATGACTCTGGGGACCACACTTTGGACTCAGGTTTAAGGTGAAGTATAGAGACTCACACACAGTGGTAACCAGCTTAGCAGTGCCTGCGTGCTTAGTCGTGTCCGACTCTTGTCGGACAACCCCATGAGCTATAGCCCACCAGGCTCCTCTGTTCATGGGGTTTTCCAGGCAAGAATACTAGAGGGGGTTGTCATTTCCTTCTCCAGGGATCTTCCTGACCCAGGGATTAAACCCGCATCTCCTGTGTCTCCTGCATTGCAGGTGGATTCTTTACCCACTGAGCCACTGAGGAAGCCCGAGATGAAGTATGGTGCTCATGAATGTATGCATTGCCTGAAGAGGGGGTCCCAGCGAACACACAAACTAGGGACATGAGCTCCCTTCCCAGGGCTCTTGGTCGGGAGGGAATGAAATGTGAACAGCGATCATTCATTTCCTTCTAATGACATCTCTAGATACCACTAGCCAAGATCACACGACAGAGAACTGTGTTCGGATGGGCATGGCAGGGCTGGTCCTCCTAGCCCTCTTGGCCATCCTTGCTGAAAATCGGCTGAGCCCTCAGCTTCCACACCAGGAAGACCAGCAAGACCTGCCTGACCTGAGCCGGAGTTGGCAGAAAAGTCAGACAGAATGGACCTTTGGACTAACTCCTAAGGACCACCAGGGAGACTCCTGGAGCTGATGCTTCTTAGAAGAGCCAGCATCTGCAGAGTCCTATGCAGCTTCTTGGAGAGCACAAGGGAGATGAAGAAGCTTGGCTCTCCTTTCAAACCAATCAAATGGCATTTTCTTATATGCATCTGATATATTTGCATTCCACCTTTCTAGACATAGTTGAGAACATTCTCAGTATCATCTTGGCTGAACTCATTTCCTGTGGTAAAAAATAATGAAAAGCATTCTCAGTTCTCCTTGCTGTTTTTCACCCTCCGTCTATAGACTTTTGGGCTTCCCAAGTGGCTCAGTGGGTAAAGAATCCACCTGCCAATGCAGGAGACGCAGGTTCCACCCCTGGGTCGGGAAGATCTCCTGGAGGAAGGCGTGGAAACCCACTCCAGGATCCTTGCCTGGGAAGTCCCAAGGACAGAGGAACCTGGAGGGCTGCAGTCTATGGGGTCGCCAAAACTCAGACATGACTTGGCACACACACGCACACACTGTAACCGTATGAATTTGAATTTAATCAATTCTAATTCAGTCAATCATGTGATAACCAGTTATATCACATGAGCAAACAGAGGCTCAGAAATCATATAATTTGAATAATGATAAAATGTGTGGAGTCAGAGTTTCTGTTAGGGAAGATGAAAAAGTCCTGGAGATAGATGGTCGTGTTGGTTGCATGATGATATGAATGTCCAGAAGGCCACTGAAATGTACACTTAAAAATGGTTAAAATGAAACTCTATGCTCATTAAATAGCAACTCTCCATTGGAGGTATAGAGTTTCAGTTTTACAAGATGAGAAAGTTCTATAAATTTGCTTCACAACAAAGGAAATGTACTTCACACAACTGAACTGTACACCTAAAAATGGTTAAGACATGTTTCATGTATGTGGGAGGGGCGGTTACCATGATAATGAAAAAACTTTTTAAAAATGGTTAAAATGCTACATTTTGGGTCATGTTATGTCTTACCACAATTTTTAAAAAGTTCTTTGTGGTCTATAGAAACTGAAAGTAGGTTAGTGGTTTCCTAATGCTGGGAGAGAGACAGGGTATTGTACAGTGAGTGATAGTGGGTAATAGGGTTTTTTGGGGGGATTGAGGGTTTAAAAAGTTCTGAAATTAGATTGTGGTGATGGTTGAATGAATGTGGAGATATAATTTAAAAAACATAGAATTATACACTTTAGATGGTAAATTGTAGAGTATGTCAATTATATCTCAATACAGTTGGGATTTTTCAAGCATCGAGAAGGATTAGAGGGGTCCTAAGTTGGCAGAGGAAAAGGACGGGGAGACCACTTTCTCCCCCACAAATTCATCGAAAGAACACTTGAATGTTGAGCAAATGCCACAAAACAGTTTCTGACACTGGCAGAGGACTTAAGGCACCCAGAAAGGCAGCCCACTGTCTTCGAAAGGAGGTAGGACTAAACATAAAAGACAAAGAGAGAGACGAAAGAGTTAGGGACAGAGACCCATCCCGGGAAGGGAGTCTTAAAAGAGCAGAAGTTTCCAAACACCAGAAAACCCTCTCACTGGCAGGTCTCTGGGGAGTTTTGGAATCTCAGAGGGCAACATAGTCAGTAGGAATAAATAAATAAATAGGCAAATAAAACCCACAGATTATCTGCCTAATGGCAACTCCCAGCCCAGACACCCGGGTCTGCCACCAGCAAGCGGGGGCTGGACAGGGAGGTGCGGGCTGCGTTGCCTAGGGTAAGGACAGGGCCTGAATGCCCCGAGGGCAATCTGAGGGAGCTAATGTGAGATAGCAACCCAAACTGTGGGACAGTCAGGAAGAGAGAGAAGTATCCCATGAAAAGCCCTAACCTAGGGCACTGCTGGCCTGCTCTCAGAACAAAGGACCGAGCGAGTACCAGAGAGCTAGCCGGCTGCGGACAGGCCCATCCCCTGTCGGAGGCAGGGAGGCAGGCGGGGGGCAGCCAGAGCCGNGACAGTCAGGAAGAGAGAGAAGTATCCCATGAAAAGCCCTAACCTAGGGCACTGCTGGCCTGCTCTCAGAACAAAGGACCGAGCGAGTACCAGAGAGCTAGCCGGCTGCGGACAGGCCCATCCCCTGTCGGAGGCAGGGAGGCAGGCGGGGGGCAGCCAGAGCCGGAAAGGGGCAATCTCAGCCCCAGAGATGGCATCCTCTACCAAACTGTGAGCAAGCTCCCAGTTGCTAACCAAAACCTGGGATTCTGGACGGTGACATCTGCTGGCAGGGTCGCAGCCAGAGATCAGCTCCCCAGAAGAGACACATGGCACACCTGAGAAGGTGCACCCACTGTGCACCCAGAAAACCAAGCGGCTGGGATGAGGGAGGCGATAAAATGCACCCCCCACCTGAGGAGACTGCACTTGTCAAGCACCTGGTCGCCTGAGCTGCACCTGGTCCTGGGAAGGGCACAAAACACAGGCCCAACGGAGTCTGCGCCTTTGTGGAGTACCCAAGAACCTGAACCTGAGCAGCTTAGAACTGGAAGTGCACGTAACCCAGGGTGCACCTCAGAAACTTCCCCTGCAGAGCAACCTGGAGACTGAGCAACGTAGACTGGGAAAGTACACACGCCATGAGCGGGGCAAACCTAGTGTGGCCCAGACACTGCGAGCACTCCCCACACATGCCAGCGATATTTGTTTGCAGTGTTCCTCCCTC
>SJYA01014586.1:0-10341 GCA_006410615.1 Neotragus moschatus
TGATTTATGTCAGTATATGGCAAAATGAGTACAGTATTGTAAAGCAAAACAAACTAAAAAATAAAAATTTTAAAAAAATTTAAAAAAAAATAAAGTAAAACCTCCTATACATGTCGTTTTCTCTGGGATTTTATCTCCCTTTACTTCTTCCATCTTGAAATAGAGCTCAGCCCCAGCTTCACCCTCCTTCATTACTGAGCAGGACTCTATGGGGCCTTCCTACATATCCTCTGCTTTAGTTCTTCTTTGAAGTACCTGGATATGTTCAGTCACTAAGTCGTGTCCAACTTTTTGCAACCCCATGAACTGCAGCATGCCAGGCTCCTCTGTCCTCCACTGTCTCCTGGAGTTTGCTCAAATTCATTTCCATTGAGTAGGTGATGCTACTGAACCATCTCAGCCTCTGTCACCTGCTTCTCCTCCTGCCTTCAATCTTTCCTAGCATCAGGGTCTTTTCTAATGAATTTGCTCTTCTCATCAGGTGGCCACCCACTCCAGTGTTCTTGCCTGGAGAATCCCAGGGACGGGGGAGCATGGTGGGCTGCCATCTATGGGGTTGCACAGAGTCGGACACGACTGAAGCAACTTAGCAGCAGCAGCAGCAGCAGGTGGCCAAAGTACTGGAGTTTCGCTTCAGCATCAGTCCTTCCAATGAGTATTCAGGGTTAATTTTCTTTAGGATTGACTGATTTGATCTCCTTGCAGTCCAAGGGCCTTTCAAGAGTCTCCTCCAGCATCACAATTCAAAAACATCAATTCTTCAGTACTCAGCCTGCTTTATGGTTCAACTCTCATCTCTATGCATGACTATTGGGAAAACTATATCTTTGTTTATATGGACCTTTGTTGGCAAAGTGATATCTCTGTTTTTTAACACACTGTCTAGGTTTGCCATAGCTTTTCTTCTAAGAACCAAGCATCTTTTAACTTTGTGACTGCAGTCACCATCCACAGTGGTTTTGGAGCCCAAGGAAGTAAAATCTGTCACTGTTTCCATTTTTTTCCCCGTCTATTTGCTATGGAGTGTTAGGACTAGATACCATAATCTTAGTTTTTTGAATGCTGAGTTTTAAACCAAAAACTCTCCTCTTTTTGTGAAACTCTCCACTTTCACCTTCATCAAGAGGCTCTTTAGTTCCTCTTCACTTTCTGCCATGAAAGTGGTATCATTTGCATATCTGAGGTTGTTGATCTTTCTCCTGGCAATCTTGATTCCGACTTGTGATTCATTCAGCCTGGCATTTCACATAATGCATTCTACATATAAGTTAAGTAAGCATGGTGACAATATACAGCTTTGACATGTTCCTTTCCCAATTTTGAACCATTCTATTGTTCCATGTCTAGTTTGAACTGTTGCTTCTTGACCTGCTACCTGCATACAAGTTTCTCAGGAGACAGATAAAGTGGTCTGGTACTCCTATCTCTTTAACAATTTTCCACAATTTGTTGTGATCCACACAAAGGCTTTAGTGTAGTCAATGAAGCAGAAGTATATGTTTTGTTTTGTTTTGTTTTTAATTCCCTTGCTTTTTCCACAATCTTATGAATGTTGCCAATCTGATCTCTGGTTCCTCTGCCTCTTTGAAACTCAGCTTGTACATTTGGAAGTTCTCATTCCAGGTACTGCTGAAGGCTAGCTTAAAGGATTTGATCATTACCTTGCTAACATGTGAAATGAACAGAATTATGTGGTAGTCTGAACATTCTTTGGCACTAACATTCTTTGGGATTGGAATGAAACCTGACCTTTTCCAGTCTTGTGACCACTGCTGAGTTTTCCAAATTTGCTGATGGACTGAGTGAAACACTTTAATAGCACCATCTTTTAGAATTTCAAATATCTCAGGTGGAATTCCATCACCTCCACTAGCTTTGTTCACCATAATACTTTCTTCCTGGAGTACTTAGGTAACCGTATTTGATGCACTTTTCCAGAGTTGTTACACAGATGTGAAAACCTACCTGAAAATGGAAAATATTAACTACTCGATGACCATGAATACACAGCCTCAAGCCTCCTGGAGTCACAGGAGAATGTTAACTCCTGTGACACCATCCACCACCAGTTAATCAGAGAATTGTGATCACACAGCCTGCTACCTCTCCTCCCTCTTCAGACCTTTAAAAACGCTCTGCTGAAGCTCGTTGGGAGATCAGGGTTTTGGGGGCTTCAGTCACTCTTCTCCTTGTGTGGCCTTGTGAAAAATCTTTCTCTGGTCCAGACTCGATGTTTTGATTTGTTTGGGCTCATTGTGCACAGAATCTTGTGCTAAAACTTTTGTGCTCAACAGCCAAGGTTAGTTGTGAAGAATGACAAATCTTTAAAATCTTTTACTGGTAATTGCTACATACATAAGCCAAGTCCATTTCCTCTAATTCTGAGACATATTTGCAAATCAATATTTTTGGTGAACATATTTCAGGTATCAATATATATATATTTTTTTAATTCTGAAAAAATGCAAGAATTAGTATCTTCCACTGAAACTTTTTTTGTTTTGCCTTGCAGCAAAGAATTTAAATTTCATTCCAGAAGTACTCTCTTTAAAGTTGTAACCTTTACACCACCCTATAGGATTTAAAGAAATGCCAGGAGTCATACAAATGAAGATACAATTACTTAACTAATTTACAATGTTCAAGTCCCTATGAAATGTACTATAAGCTAATTCACTTTGAACGACATCTAAAAGATATTTACTTCCAGAAGCATCAGAAAACCTGTGTTTATGCAAGTTCAAGGAAAACTTATTAACAAGCTGAAGTGTGTGCAAGGTTTTAAGTAAAGTGCATCTCTTGTAAATTCATAACATATAGGAGATATTTGTCAACAATATTAATGTAAAGACTATTCATTTTTGTCTAATTTCCTCACAAGGAGTCTAAATTATAAAAATTATATAAATTATTTGCATCTTTAATATTTTCTCTCAAAATGACCTTGTATAACCACTTATTTGATCAAATTAATTTAAATATGTTTAGAGAACCATTTTGTCAACTATCATACCTGGTAAAAGATTTGACAGAAAAATGTATTTTTATAAGTGAGTTCATATGTGTGTGTAGAAAATCACCTACTGGATTTTTCCAAAGATGGCATTTATAACCATGCCATTTAGGAGAAAACATGTGGATCTGGATCTGGCTCTATAAAAGTAAGAGTCAATAAATTAAAAATAAAAAAAGAAAGAAATACTGTTGGTGTCTATTGTATATATTTTTGCTTATTAATAATATATAAATTTATTGTCATCATTGTGACCAATGGATATTTTGTCTTAAACATATCATGATTAATTTAAGCAATCTCCTGTTGAAAAACATGTAAGTTTTCCCAGCTTTTCACTGGGATAAACTGCTCCAGTATGTCTTTATAATCACACTTAACACACTTCTTCGGAGAAGGTAATGGCACCCCACTCCAGTACTCTTGCCTGGAAAATCCCATGGGCAGAGGAGCCTGGAAGGCTGCAGTCCATGTGGTCGCTAAGAGTCGAACATGACTGAGTGACTTCCCTTTCACTTTTCACTTTCCTGCATTGGAGAAGAAAATGGCAACCCACTCCAGTGTTCTTGCCTGGAGAATCCCAGGGATGGGGGAGCCTGATGGGAGGCCGTCTATGGGGTCGCACAGAGTTGGACACGACTGAAGCGGCTTAGCAGCAGTAGCAGCAGCGATACATTTCTTCTTTTAAATGAAGATAAATTGCTGAAATTGAATTGACTGAATAAAGGTCACGAGCCTGAAGTGTCTTTTATATCAAATGGGAGTAAATAAAGTTGACCCTCTGCACTATAATCTGTGATAGTGTTCCATGTCATTTATAAAAGAAATGTTGCAGGTAAGTTATATCTCATATGATTCATTGATTTACTTACTAAGGTGAAATATGTCACATTTATTTATTTGCCTTTGATATGTTTCCTTTTCTTAATCTATTTCATTTCTATGCTATTTTTCTATTTCACACACAAACTTTTAATATTAATTTATAAAATCTCCTTATTTGTTAAATATATTAGAGTGATCTTTCACCCATGATACTGGCTATGATGCACTTGCTTTCTTTAGTTTCTTTAACTTTGATTTCTCTCCTTCCATTTTGATTGTAGGTTTTGCTGTCAAATCTACTGCTTTTATTCTCCATATATTTTTATTTCTGATCTTTTGATAATGTCAGCTACAAAGTGGTGCTTGCAAAGGGCCTTTGCCATCTACCTCTGTGGGGACTGAATCCTGTACTTCTGCAGCTGTTGACCTTTGACTTGCCCTGAAGACAGCTCAGAGTAGAGAAAGAATCACTTTGTACTCTAGGGAAACTGGAGAACAGGTCTTGCAATAGTTATTTTCAGGAACTGATTTCAAGATCCCAATTCTTTGTTGTTGTTAGGTCTCTAAGTCATGTCTGACTCTTTGCAACTCCATGAACTGCAGCACACCAGGCTTCCCTGTCCTTCACTGTCTCAGAGAGGTTGCCCAAATTCATGTCTGTTGGTCAGTGATGCTTTCCAACCAACTAATTCTCTGTTGCTCCTTTCTCCTCTTGCTCTCAATCTTTCCCTGCATCAGAGTATTTTCCAATGAGCTGGCTCTTTGCATCAGGTGACCAAAGTATTATAACTTCAACTTCAGCATCTTTTTTTCCAATGAATATTCAGAGTTGACTTCCTTTAGGATTGACTGATTTGATCTCCTTGCTGCCAAAGGAACCCTCAAGAGTCTTTCCCATCACTCTTCGAAAGCATCAATTCTTCAGCCCTTGGCCTTCTTTATGTATGACCTATCTCTCAAATCCACACACACTACTGGAAAAACGATAGTCTTGACTATATGGACCTTTGTCAGCAAAGTTTTGTCTCTGTTTTTTAATATGCTGTCTTATGTTTGACATACCTTTTTTCCAAGGAGCAAGCATTTTTAATGTCATGGCTGCATTCACCATCCACAGTGATTGTGAAGCCTGAGAAAATAAAATCTGTCACTCTTTCCATTTGTTCCCATCTATTTGCCATGGAGTGATGGGATTGGATGCCATAATCTTAGTTTTTTGAATGCTGAGTTTTAAGCCAGATTTTTCACTCTCCTCTTTGATCTTCATCAAAAAGCTCTTTAGTTTCTCTTCACTTTTTGCCATTAGGGTGGCATCATCTGCATATCTAAGGTTGTTGATATTTCTCCCAGGAATCTTGATTCCATTTTATGATCCATCTAGCCCAGCTTTTGCATGATGTACTTTGCATATAAGTTAAATAAGCAAGGTGGCACTATATTGCCTTGATGTACTCCTTTCCCAATTTTGAACCAGTTTGTTGTTCCATTTTCAGTTCTAATGTTGCTTCTTGACCTGCATACAGGTTTCTCTGGGACAGTTAAGATGGTATAGCATTCCAGACTCTTTAGGAATTGTCCACAGTTTGAATTCTCCAAGTGTCTACAAGAGATTCAATTGTTGCATCTCCTCATATTTAGAAAAGCACTAAATCCTTTCATGATTACATCAGCTCTTCATGACTAGCAGACAATTTTTTGTAAAATAAGAATTTGATTATATTGAACTCTTTGTTCACCAAAATCTTGTATATTGACCTTCCCCTACTATCTCTTTGGGGCAGTTTCTCAGAGATATCACGTGTTGTCTCCTAGGCTGCAGTCCTCATTTTGCCCCAAATAAAATTTAACTCACAACTTTCACAGTGTGGATCTTTTTTAGTAGACACTTAATAACTGTTTTATAGCATAGTAATGTTGCTTACACTTGGCCTCTGTTCACCATTGTCAAATAGAAATGTGGAGACATATATTTGAATGAAGCAGAAAAGAATAGCTTTATTGTTTTGCCAGGTAAAGGGGGCTGGCATGGGATAATGTTCTCAAGACTGTCCCACCCTGAGGGGCTAGTGAAGAGTCTTATAGTGTTCAAGGAGCAGATGTGGTCAGCTCATGGATGTTCTTCTGATTGATTGGTGGTGAGATAATTGAGAGCTAGCATCATCAACCCTCTGGTTCCAAATGGTCTGGGCTTACATGCTTGTACACAGCCTACAGTTAATTTCTCTCACCTGGTGAGGGTTTCAGTACCAGCAAAACATCTCAAAGGACATGTTGTTAGAAGTTATCTGACATGGGTCAGAATTTATCTATAGTCCTTAAGGCAGAACTAAAAGTTCTTGACTTTGTTTAGTGGCTAAAATATTACTAATTTCTCTTGGTTGTCTATTTTCCTTTCTGCATTTTCTCACTTCTTGATTACATTTATTCAGATTTTCTACAGGCAAAAGGCAGGTGGAAGACATGTGTGGGAGTCTATTCTGGGAAGTAAGGCCTCATAGGGCCCTGCTTGGTTATAGTAATAATAACTGAAATATATCAAACATTTTTTTCCTGATAAATATAGTGCTTTATTTTCCATTTTATAAGTATCCTTTCTTTCACTTTGATTCATATTGAACTCATTTGATGAAACTGAGAAGGTAACATATATCTTTGTTTTATATCCAAGTATGTAACAATTGCCCTAGTTTTACTTTTGAATATTTAATATTTTTTCTATTAAAATCAGACTTGTGGTTTGTAGATTCTCACTTCTGTTTCTTTGATCTCAGCTTTTATTCATGAACTAATGTCACACTGGTCTAATGCTATAGAAGTATATTTTAACATCTTTTTAGAGCTAGGGCTCTCTTATTTCTCTGCTAAAGCACAATAAGCTGGGTGAATCCTATCCATTTATTTTTCCAGTACATGTTGTCAAAAAGAGTCTACATAATGCTTTATAATTATCCTATAACTAGTAGAAAAATCAAATAAAATATTAATAAATAGAAGAAAAATAAGAAAACTCAGGGCTTACACAAACTTAGAGTAGTTGGATTCATATCAATTTATATTAATGTAGTCCAGAAAGTAATTCTCCTAAGGAAAGTAATCATTTCCTTGTTGCATCAATCTCATGTAATTTGAAGAATAATAAAATGGGGCAGTGCATATAAATTGCTTATGAGTGCCTAGTACATGAGTATTCAGCTCCATGCATTAGGCAATGTCTAGTACTCTCCTCAATATTATTATCCATGTGTATGTGTAACCACTGTAATATTTTTGCTTAAGCCAACATGATACTTGTAGAAATGAATTATATAAGATAGATTACATCAAAATACACATTATTTTTCCAGTATAATTTTATTCTTAAATATCCACAGCATCTAATAAATATAACTGTTATTTGAACATCTTTGTATACTAGTTTTGACAATTTAGTTACCACAGTGCACCCTTTTCTAAGCCTGGATTGTTGTCCCACTAAATACCCTACCTAGTTGCCTTGTTTAACTGGTGTTATGACTTGCATGTGCTAATTCCTCTCACGGAGTCTCATTCCCCTCATTTCTAGATCTGATCACAGGCAGTCGAAAACTTTTCAGATTTTTCTTTTCTCATAGTTTGATTAGTGACTCAATAAGCAATTACCTTCTTGTAATTTTTATCACTAAAACATTATTTCTCTTAAATAAGTCTGAGGATTACTTATCAAAATTATTCTTCCCATATTAAAAGCAATATAATTTAGAATTTATTTCTTTAGAAAACACAGAAATAGATGTGTGTGGTATAGAATATGTCCTGAAAGTGAATAAAAATTATAAGAAGCAGAGAGACTATGTTCTACCCTCTAGACCAGACTTAAAGCAAAGAAAAACTTTGGAGACAAAGAGGATCATTATAATGGTAATAAAAGCAATCCACCAGGAGGACATAATCAGCTTACCTCTGTATGCATCAAACAGAGCTTCACAATAAATAAAGGAAAACGATAGAATTTAAAGGAGAAAAAAATTATAATTATAATTGATAGAATTACTCAGCAGACAGTCAGCAAGGAAATAAAAGACCTGAAAATATAATCAATCAATAGGATCTAACTGACATATATACAATATTCTACCAAAAAGCACAAAATGCACATCTGTTTTAAGTGGCATGGAATATGAAATATTTATCAAGATATACCATATCTTGGATTATGAAATATATCTCAAATTTTATTTAAAAATGTTATTATAGAATGAGTTAACTATTACATAATCAAAGTAGAAATTAAAAATACAAAGACAATAGTAAAATATCTAAGCTTGTGGAGATTAAACAATGTAGTTGTAAATAATTCAGTAGTAAAGATAAAATCTTAGTGGACATTTTTTTTTAATTTATAGAAAAGAATATCAAAATAAGTAGTATGCAGTTAAAGCAGTGTTGAGAGAGAAATTTGCAGCATTAAATTCTCAGAGACAAGGAAATTGAAATAAAAATAACCCAATAGCAAATGAAAATAACCCAATTTTTCTCCCATGAAACAAACAAATATATATATATATATATATATATATATATATTTATAGGGAAAACAAAATAAGCCAAATGTAAGAAGAAAAATTAAAATCAATGAAACTGAAAATAGTAAAATGATAGAGAAAAATCAGAGATAAAAAGTCAGTTCTCTGAAAAAGATAACAAAAATGATGAGCCTCTTTAAATGACAAAAATGAAAAAAATGGAAGATATTAATGGCCTAAATTAGGAATGAAAAAGGAGATATAACTAGCCATTAATAGTTAGCCAAACATATTATAAACATTAATAACAGAGAAAAAATGGAATGACTATGAACTTGGAAGAAATCGGTCAATTTTTCTGTGAAAGAGATAGAAACTACATAAATTCTGCTAAATTGGGATAGATAGTCTCAACATCTATATTCAGCTCAGTTCAGTTGCTCAGTCGTGTCCGACTCTTTGCGACCCCATGAATCGCAGCACGCCAGGCCTCCCTATCCATCACCAACTCCCAGAGTTCACTCAGACTCACGTCCATTGAGTCAGTGATGCCATCCAGCCATCTCAGCCTCGGTCGTCCCCTTCTCCTCCTGTCGCCAATCCCTCCCAGCATCAGAGTCTTTTCGAATGAGTCAACTCTTCGCATGAGGTGGCCAAAGTACCGGACCTTCAGCTTCAACATCATTCCTTCCAAAGAAATCCCAGGGCCAATTTCCTTCAGAATGGACTGGTTGGATGTCCTTGCAGTCCAAGGGACTCTCAAGAGTCTTCTTCAACACCACAGTTACCATAAAATAAATTGAATGAATAATTTAAAACTCCAGGAAAATAAATCTATAGACCCATTGGAGAATTCTAATAAACATACTTGAAAAAATTTTAATGTATATACAATCTCTTTCAGAAATTATAAAAGGAAATAATTTTTACCAACTCAAGTGGGATCAGTATTATACTGATTCCAGAGACAAAAGTAACACAAGAGAAGAAAGCTATAAATTAATATAGAGATAAGAATCTTGAACAATACTCTAGCAAACCAAATCTGGCATCATACAGGAAAAAAAGATTATACACAATAACCAAGTGAAATTTACCCCCAATATGCAAGGTTGTTGCAACTCTAAAATCAAACAATGCAATAAATAATATCAATAAGTTAAAGAAGAAAAAGCTTATGACTATATCAACTGACACAGAAAGGCATATAAAAAAGTCAGTACCTATACATGATTTTAAAAACTCCAGCAGGTTAGAGATAAAAATGCATTACAGCAACCTGATAAATAGTATCTACAAAACAAAACTATAACTGTGTCTTTTTTTTTTTCTTTTAGAGGAACCCTTATTCAATTGAATGTCATAGAGGATTTCATGGTATTGAAGTTTTGTTTTCTTTAATTTTTTTCAAATTATTTTTTAATTGGAGAAAAATTGCTTTACAATGTTGTATTGCATGTATTGTTGTATTGCATGTATTGTTGTATAGCATGTATTTCTGCTATAAAGCAACATGAATAATCCATAATTATGCATATATGCTCTCCTTTTGAACCTCCTTCCCCTACCCCATCCCAGTCCTCTAAACAGTCATAACATTGGAGTCAGTAATGATGATAGAAATGATAGTAAGGTAAATTAGTTTTTAATAATGACTTTTGATAATTTCCTGTAATTATCATAGAAGGCTAATCAGTTCCTTTTAACTGATTTCAATCAAAAGACACTTTTCAATAAATTCTGAAACACATATTTATTTACCACCACATTTTTCCCTGAAAGTATTTTATCTTTCAGTTCATAAATATATGCCCAAATATTTATGACTGAACTAAATGAAAATTGAGATTTCATTTAAAACAGTTTAGGAGAGTGAGAGTTTAAAGAGATTAAAGGAGGCACAACATATGAGAAATGCTGGACCGGAAAAAACACAAGCTGGAATCAAGATTGCCAGGAGAAATATCAATCACCTCAGATATGCAGATGACTCCACTCTTA
>SJYA01014587.1:0-10044 GCA_006410615.1 Neotragus moschatus
CATCTGGAAGTTCACGGTTCACGTACTGCTGAAGCCTGGCTTGGAGAATTTTGAGCGTTACTTTACTAGTTGTTAGAGATACCGTAAGATTTTAGAAGGCCATAGGAGAAATGGGCAACTGGTTATTTTTTTTTCCCCTGCACAAAATGTATCTGGATCATATGGAAATACAATTCAGATTACTGAGAAAACTTCTAATAAATGGAATTGAGAGAAACTATCAAACTTATCTATGTGTGTATGTGTGTGTGTTAGTCGCTCAGGCGTGTCTGACTCTTTGCGACCCCATGGACAGCAGCTTGCCAGGCACCTCTGTCCATGGGATTCTCCAGGCAAGAATACTGGAGTGAGTTGCCATTCCCTTCTCCAGAGAATCTTCCCAACCTAGGGATCAAATCTCAGTATAAGGACCTCCCTTTTTAATACTTTTATTAAGATATTTTCACATTCCTTTAAACAGTAAAGTTTTTATTATATTCACAGAGTTTGTGCATCACCACTAACTATAGGGTCTTTTCATGACACTCCAAAAAACCCCGTACAGATTAGCAGTCAGCCCTATTCTTGCCTCACCCACCTCAGTACCAAACCGTCACTAACCAACCTTTTGTCTCTGTAAGTGTGACTATTCTAGACTTTTCATATGAGCAGAATCATATAATAGTATATGGGAAGACCACCATTTTAACAGGCCACACTGATAACTTTTTTTTCTGACCTAGACATTTTATCTCTCCTACAGAGTTAGAACTTTAGACTTCTTATAGTAGTCTCTATGCCATTGTATAAATATTCTTTCCACAATGGTAATAAACCTACTGAGACTAAGGACCATTTTTATCACTCATTCAGTAATTCGGTCACTCGTTTAACACAATTAATGAGCTCTTTCTACTTCAAGGGTCACAACGTTATAAATACCTGAATGCAATGTGGACAAAGATCATCTGCGACTTACTCGACCTTGGTGGCTTATTGTTTTAACCAACTCTTCCTCCATGTAGTTCATTAAAAATAAAATTTCCAGGTGTATTTCAATGCCTCGCATTGACCACTCCATAGTCACATTTTAGACTGACAGTTTGAAAGTTAAACTTCTATCGAAACCAAACTCACGTTTCCAACGGTCAGCTTCTGAATGATGTAATCCGGGCATCTTTTGTGCTCCTTGATCTCCACAATCACGTCTCCATAAACCCGGCTGCCCTCGTCCATTGACGGCCAGTACTCTGCACACTTGTTCTATGTTTAAAAAACCATTAAGCATTTAAGTTTTTCATTTAAGTGAATTTGTTCATTAAGCACTCTTTGTAAAACAAAACAAACAAGAAATGTGTTCTTTGAATGTCTCAAAACATGTTTCTATTCCATTTCACTGGGATGCTTGAAAAGTATTCCATTTCCCATGAAGGGCCCAGAAGGATTTCCTTCATTCTGCCCAGCAGATACTCTTCCCAGGCTTAGCTGTATATTAAATAGGGACGTGCTTGGTGGGGAGGAAGAAATTATGTGTTTGCATGTAGTTAATTTCAGGCTGGGGCATGCAGAGGTTTTCAGGCTTCCTAAAGTCACGTTACATAAATTACCATCTGTCTGCCCAAGGTCAGCACGAAGGTCAGTGTGTTTCAAGTAGTCACAAGAACTTGTGAAACCAGCTCACAGAAGTGTACTGAACTTAAAATAAGACTGTAACAAAAGAGGAATCCCATAGGAGTCCAGCAGTTAAGCAGAAACATTTAAATTTTATTCTTAGATACGTAGATTTGTACACTCAGTTGTGAAGTCATGCCCAACTTTTGTGACCCCATGGGCTGCAACCTGCCAGGCTCCTCTGTCCATGAAATTTTCCAGGCAAGAATACTGGAGTAGGTTGCCATTTCCTTCTCCAGCGACGTTTATTTATATATGTACATATTTTATCCTGTAAGTATGAAAATTTAAATCAAATGTTCAAAGAGAGAACTGTCTGTTTTGCCATCAAGCACACACAGACATGACTTTTTGAAATGCAGTCCAGCCCTCTCTTCTCCCCACATCCAGCTTCCACCTCGTGAGTCCTAGACCTGCACCCTGAGAACCTTCTGGGTTCCTACCTTGTTCCCTTCTTCACATCGCGTGACCATGACAATAACCGTGGCTTTCTGCTCCCAGATCATCCTCCAGAAATCATCAACAGTCTCATCCCTGGGACCTAGGGGGTAAACAAATGACAACTGGTAAGAAATACCCTTCTTAAAGGGCTAAAAAGCAATTTTTCAAAAAGAATATCAGACTACCAGAGAAATTACCTTGTGCTGCAATGTATTTCCTGGGTTCTTTGAAACCCTGTTCAAGACAGACAAAAAGAAATATCATTTACTGAACATTCAATTATTCATTTACATGCAAAAGTGTGAAGTAAGGAAGTTACTTCAAATCGGTCATTTCTTGGATGTGTATTTGCCTGAGCAGTTTCAAATTATAAGGAGGAGTTTATTAACTCATCATCAGTCATTTAACTGTGCCAAACATATTAACATTTACAAACAATATCCATGACTTCATGTGTCTTTGTGATATACCCTAGACAAAGCTGAAAAGTACGTAGGTGTCAGCTCTATCTGGGATGGTGCAGCAGTTCATAAGAGTAATCAGGCATTCCTACATTTTAGATCCTGTCAAGCTTTAAAGCACCGTCTGCCACAATTTAATCCTCCTTACCAGCCATAGCGTAACTTTGGGGATTTTTACTCAGTTTCTTTCAATAACTCACCCTGAGATTAGCCTCAAACTTCTACCTTCTATCTAGTGCCGGGACACGCCACTGATGGCCTAGTATCGGCCACATTCTGTATTAGCTGTAGAAGTGTAGCCATGGGCTTCAGAGTTGAGTAGCTGTGATAGAGTTGGGGCACCCTGCAAAACCCCCGAAGCTGCCATCTGGCCCCCTACAGAGAAGGCCTGCCAATCTCTGCTTTCACAGAGTGACATTTTATGCATCCGAGATACATATTTTAGGTAAATTAAACAACATGCAGAACAGTGTGAATATCATGGTAACATTTTTGGATAAGTGGGGGTAACAAATATTGCCGTTTTCTGGTTAATGGATAAAGAGACTCTCAGTGGATAAAGAGGAAGCAGGATGTGGTGGTTTAGCCGCTAAGTCGTGTCCCACTCTTACAACCCACAGGCTGCAGCCCACCAGGCTCCTCTGTCCATGGCGTTCTCCGGCAAGAATGCTGGAGTGGGTCGCCATTCCCTTCTCCAGAGGATCTTCCCAACCAGGGATAGAACCCAGGTCTCCTCTGCTGCAGGCAGATTCAAGAAAAATCTATGCTAAAGACTGAAGTTTAGTATTAGCAGATATACATTACTATGTATAAAACAGATAACCAATAAGGCCATGCTATATATTCTGTAATAGTTTCTCTGTATTTTCATACTGTTTATTTTTTTTAATTTTGTGTGATGCATTACTTCATTAGCAATGGTATCATAAATTACAATTTTAAAATATTTTGGATAAATTAACCATGTACAATATCCTCAGACATTTACTAACTGAACAAGGGCAAAGTAACAAATTAACCAGTGCCTTCCAGTCCTCACCTCTATGGTGAGGTGCAAAGGCAAGGCTCTTATGAGAAATATACACATAGATAATTTAGGTAATATACAACACACGACAGGCACCAGAGTATTTCAATTCTTATCATCATTTTGTTGGGAGACAAAAGCCCTATAATAAATGATAGTAAATAATAAATAACTGTGATAGTAAATAATAAATAACAGTGATAGTAAATAATAAATAGCAGTGATAATAAATAATAAATAACTCTCCTTGCAAATATTAGTGATGTTGTTGTTTATATCAGTGACAGGGATGGGCTTCCTTCAAATGATTTCAAACATTTCTGAAACCTTGCCATGAGTGGACATACGTAGATGTCTAACTGACTCACTCTGCTGTACCCCCTGAAACTAACACAGCATGGTTAATCAGCTACAATGCAATAAACTCTTTAAAAACATTACAATTTGCCACGATAAAGCTGGAGCTGAATGTAGAGTGTACAGACACAGGAAAAACGAGAACGGTCAGTGACAGGATGGTGAAGCTGGAAAACCGCGCTGCCACTCACATCAATATAGCTGGCGTTTATGTAGTCTGATCCTGCACCTCCGTTTACGTCAGAGAGCTCGACACGGTTGTAGTCATCTGCTCAATGAAAAGAAATAGTAAACAGGCAAAATAATGAGTAGCCAAGTAGCCTAAAGGTATGGGAATCCAATCCTCAATGAACAACTTACAGGGAAGGATATCAACATAGCGATTTTTGTTCTGGTTAAAGGATTTTCGAGCATCCTTGATGGAAAACTTGCTGAATACCCGTGGAATGCTCTGAAAGACACAAAGATCCTTTGGGTCAGAGCAGATTGTAGAAAAACCACTTCCCCTCACCACTTACCGTTCTGAACAAGTGAGACATCCTGGTGCGTGTTTCTTTTACCCTGTTGAACAAGCTGCATATGGTAGTTGAAACGAACGTTATTAGGAATTATGCAAAAAGCCCTCTTTAAGAAAATGAATGATGGACTGCTTGGAGAATAAATCCCATGAGAGCAAATTTAGCAGTAATTGCTCTGCCACTTGAAAATTCATTGAAAAAAACACACTTGGATAATTGTCTAGAGCACAAGGACGCGTCAGCCAAATGTGTTTCTGGACATGACTTTGTAACCGGCACTCATTCACTGAAGCAGCATTATCTTGAAATGTTGACTAGTTTTACGACTACGAATCTCTCTGCTGGTCTGCAAATACCTGGTAATAATAACTGCTTTGACTCTGCTGCACTGTTATCTGGGATAAACTATCAAGGCCAGCAGCTACACAACACATTTCAGATGGATCATGTTGGTGACGGAGTGAACGTTCTCGTCCTATGGCAAGAGGAGCACCCACCTGAAATTCAGCCAGGAAGAGCCTTCCCTCGTCAGCCATCTTCCGCCTGTAAGTCTCCAGCAAAACATCTGCGTGGATGGGCTCCACGTTCATCAGCTGCTTCTCATCATCTTTAAACACATTAAAGGTTCATGGCTAGTATCACATTTCTCTTTCCCACATTCATATACATTTCATTAGAAGCAAATCTTGGGTTAAGTCCTGAGTGTTTTTTCCTTGTCACACACAGTCCACCTGGAACATCTCACTCACATATAGAGATTCACCTATAAACCTATGACATCTAAATTTAGGGCTCTAATATTCTTCTGGTCTTCTTTGTATTAATTAATCTTTCCCACTGACTCTCAGGTCTTCCACCCAGTTATTCTAGAAGGACCCCAAACTCAAGATGTTCAAAGTCATCTCCCCTTTATTCTAGCATCTCAAATCTCAGCAAATGTGACCACCATTCCCAAAGTCAGCTAACAAGCAAACTTCTAAGTGACTCACGATTTCTCCCTCTGTTCTTACATCCAACAGATCACCATGTACTTCCCCTTCTGCCCATGACCATGGGACCGCTCCTCATACACATGACAGCCCCTCTCCCTGCCTCCAGCCTGTACCCACCCTGACTGACTTTTTAAACTCCACAAATTCATCTTCTGATCCACAAATATGAGCGTGCAACTCTGCTTGCTGACAAAAAAAGCTCACACTACTATTTGTGCTCCACAGTCTGCAGGTTAAAGTTTCAATGTTTAAAGTGACACATGAGCACTTTTTATAATTTCGCAGGACTCATCTCAACCACAGTTTCCTACACTCTTGTTCTATATCTTAGGCATGAATATTCACTAAGTACATCACAGAGGTTCTCCCCACGCCTCCATTCACACTGTTCTCTCTGTGAGAATGTCCCTCCTCACTGTCTATCTGCACTAACAGACTTCAGGCCAAGTATCACCACTGTATGGTTTTTCCAGAGGTCATGTATGGATGTGAGAGTTGGACTGTGAAGAAAGCTGAGCACTGAAGAATTGATGCTTTTGAACTGTGGTGTTGGAGAAGACTCTTGAGAGTCCCTTGGACTGCAGGGAGATCCAACCAGTCCATTCTGAAGGAGGTCGGTCCTGGGTGTTCTTTGGAAGGAATGATGCTAAAGCTGAAACTCCAGTACTTTGACTACCTCATGCGAAGCGTTGACTCATTGGACAAGACTCTGATGCTGGGAGGGATTGGGGGCAGGAGGAGAAGGGGACAGCAGAGGATGAGATGGCTGGATGGCATCACTGACTCAATGGACATGGGTTTGGGTGAACTCCGGAGTCAGTGATGGACAAGGAGGCCCGGCGTGCTGCAATTCATGGGGTGGCAAAGAGCTGGACACGACTGAGCGACTGAACTGAACTATACTTACCTATATTGTATTTTTAAATTTTATCTATTTTAAGTTATTGTGAAATATTGTAAACATATAAATAAGAGAATTTGATAACTACCCTGATACCCAGGACTCATCTTAATGTGATAATCTCTGTACTTGACTGTAAACAGACTACATTCATTTTTTATGCCACCAGAGTATGAAACTCATTATATACCAGAGTTGCGAAATAACTTACTAAAGAACAAAATATATTAAAGAGCTATAATTTCACATGGACACTGACAAACAAGTTTCAGAATCTTAAGAGAATATAAGCTGTCACACGTGTTCAAAGTTATGTTGCTGCTCCTACCCATGTACACCTAGCAGCATTTCTTTTAGTATCCATGTTAATGTCCCCTATTTATTAGATGAAAAAAAATGTTCATTAGGGTTATATTTAGCTTTTTGATGGTGGAAATCTATCCAATCACAAATATCAAATGGTCCATGTACAGTTGTTCCTTTGGATGGTTAGAGCTCCCGGCATACATTCATCCTGACCTAGGGCCGCCTTGGAAGATTTTTGGGATTTGGGTGAGTTCTAAATACTCCAAGGGGCAATCTGTGGCAACTCTGAGATAAATGCTCCTTGACCCTTTCCGAGACAAGTTAAAACCAAAGAGAGGAGTTCTGAAATGTTTCCGGTCTTGAGTACGCAAAACCAAATCATTTTCTCTATTATAGACACAGTTTCAACTTCTTTAAACTCATTCCCATTTTACTGGATCAAAAAACACATGTTTAAAGAGAACTGAAAGAAGTACAGTAAAATTTGAAAAAAAAAAAAAAAGAGAGAGAGAGAAAAGGTGAAATATGCTTTCATTTCCAAAGTCAGGGTGTGATCTTTTGTCATGTCTGCCCATGTGCCTTTAGTGGGAACAGCCCCCGTCCCACCCTTGCAGGGATGTGAACACACTTGCCACCTCCCTGCCTGTGTGACCTTCCATCTGCTCTTCCATCGCGCTCCTTTGCTGGTCTAATGAATCCCTACCACCTTAGAAGACATAGCTTCTAGTCTTCTGCATAGACAGCTTTCTATCTTCCATCTTTCTACAGCACCATGCACACCCCATGCCCACGGCACCTAGCAAATTCGGCCACAGTTGTCTGCGTCTGTCTTCCTCTACTAGACCCTAAAATTTTAAATGCAGAGTCTGTGACCTGTCACTGCCACAGTTTCAGGCACACTCTGAGAAGGTACAGATCCTTGCTGGTTAAATCAACACATCCATGAATTTAAATTTTATCACAGAGGAAGTCCACGTTAGATTTTAAAAATGTTGAATTATTATATGAAACAAGGGAGATATTCGCCAGTTAAAAAAACGTGCACACTTACCCCTTTCCACTAGTTCCTGCTGCTCATCTAAATTGCTGTAAAGATAAGAAGTGTCAGTTTGCATACTCTTAAGAAACAGAATTCAGCTGGCAAGCAATCTATAGGTAATGACCGTCTTGAGGGAGGGAGGAAGTAGAGACGGGGAGGGCGGAAGGGAAGAGGCGAGAGGGTAAGAAGGCATCAGTCCCAGAGACGTGACCGCACTTTTTCAACTAGGAGTTTCTTGATTTTCATCAAGTGTAGCTATTCCTGGCCAGAGGAATGTATATGCTTGCCGATATATTTCTCTCCATGGTCACTTCTAGATACCTATGACCCACTTCGTACTAAAAGAACAGACACAATCTTTTCATTGGTTATTACTGAAGGAAATCTATCCCATTATTAGTGAAGATAGAAAAAATAACATTTAATATAAACCAATAAGACGACAGGAAAGTCTTTCATCAAAGGTTAGTGATGTCCTAGACGTCTTACTGTCATCTCTGAATTCCACTTAATTGGTTCCAAGTTGGCCTCATAAATGGGACTTTCATCATTATGACTATTAGTATTATCTTTTCACTTTGAAATCGACTCTTACCTGGATCTTTTCTTATGCAGATCATAGATTTTATAGAGAACAACGAGCAGGGCTACTGATGTCACAATAATCAGAAATACCAAAAATATAATGACTCCTTTAACATTATCTAGAAATGGAAAAGAACACAGGAAGAGAGCTTATGTCAAATATGTTGCTGGATTCTTTGAGAAATCACTTTTAAAGTACTTACATTTTAACATTTTCATTTCTTTTGAAGTTTTAAAATATATATATAATTTTTAGAATGAGACCAAACACACGATGTTTCTGATTTTGTAAAGTCTTGTCCATATCTCACCCATTATGTGGTTCAGAACCAATAAAATATTTCATATTTTAAGAATTCATAGAATATAGAAGAGCAATTCTCTTCTTTCTACTAAATAATGTCCATTTATGAGACACTATCATTTAGATTTAATTATCTTTCTTTTGGTCACTCCATTAGAAAGGGATCAAATAGGTGATCTAGTTACGATTCTCAGAGATAGTTTGGTGCAGAACTAGTTATCTTCTTAAGGAGATCAGAAAGGTCATTGCCCTACATGAGATAAACCTGCTTATTGAGGTATAAAACCAATTAACCACAGAACAAAATTATTTTATTCTACACTTGATATTAGACTTATCCTGACATGAATTTTCACAAAGGTTTAATGTGAAATCACATCCTTTCTTGGAGGAAGGGCAGAGAAAGAGCTTATTGGAAATATCTCTTGTCCTGGACAAGTAGGTAATGCTGTCCATCTATGGTGAAAGTCCAGTGAAATAATGTGGAGACATCAGGGTCTCAGGACTGGATACGGACTTCTTGGGTTCCCAGCCTAGATCCACCACTTCCTGTTGGGACCTTGGTCACAACCCTTATTATCTTTGTATCTCCATCCCTAATTGGTAAACTGAGGCTAAATTTGATCTACAGTAGACATTTAGCACAGTGTCCTGACATAGTGCTGATTGATCACTATTCACCCAAAATACTTTGGGTCTTAGTGTGTGTCTCTGATTTAAGTATTTAAGATGTCTCAGAGAACAAGNTTATCTTTGTATCTCCATCCCTAATTGGTAAACTGAGGCTAAATTTGATCTACAGTAGACATTTAGCACAGTGTCCTGACATAGTGCTGATTGATCACTATTCACCCAAAATACTTTGGGTCTTAGTGTGTGTCTCTGATTTAAGTATTTAAGATGTCTCAGAGAACAAGACAGACAAAGATCCTCGTACTCATGGGACTGACGTTCTGGGTGGAAAGACAGTTAACAATATATCCTACAAACAAGAGAACAGCGAAATAGGTTGAAAGATGATGAAGACTGGAACGTCAGCTGCATGGCGCTGGAGCAACTGTGAGGAGATGCCCCACATCCAAGGTCAGAGAAGCCCCAGCAAGACGGTAGGAGCGGTGAAAGAGCGTTTAGAATCAAACCCCACTCCCGCCAGTGACGCTCAGAGGGCTCAAACAAACCCTGTGAGTATCAGGACTCAGAGAACCCACAGGGACTGAGCCAGAGCCCTGTGCAAACGTCTCCGGAGGAGGTCCGGTCAGCAGTGGCCTGCCGCAGGGGCAGGGGCTCTGGGTGCAGCAGACCTCGGTATGGCATAAGCCCTCTTGGAGGAGGTCGCCATTGACCCACCATAGAGCCTCCAGACCGTACACGGGACTGGGGAAACAGACTCTCAGCTCAGTTCAGTTCAGTCGCTCAGTCATGTCCAACTCTTTGTGACCCCATGAATCACAGCACGCCAGGCC
>SJYA01014593.1:0-10343 GCA_006410615.1 Neotragus moschatus
TGATGGGCGTGAGTCTGAGTGAACTCCGGGAGTTGGTGATGGACAGGGAGGCCTGGCGTGCTGTGGTTCTTGGAGTCACAGAGTCGGACACGACTGAGCAACTGAACTGAATTGAACTGAATATATGTAAAGGATATACAACTCAGATGGTAAAGAAACTGCCTGCAATGAGGGATATCTTGGTTTCATTCCTCGTCAGAAAGATTCCCTGTAGTAGGAAACGGCAACTAACCCACTCCAGTATGCTTGCCTTGGAAATCCCATGGACAGAGGAGCCTGACAGACTATAGCCCATGGTGTCACAAAGAGATGGACATGACTGAACTGCCAACACACACACATGTGGAGAAAAAGCAGAAAGGTATGACACAAGAAAATGAGAGCCTTTAACTGGGAAGGTATCCAATACGCTACTAGGGAAGAGCAGAGAAATAGCACCAGAAAAAATAAAGAGTCTGGGGAAAGCAGAAACAATGCTCAGTTGTGGATATGTCTGGTGGTGAAAGTAAAGTCTGATGCTGTAAAAAACAATATTGCATAGGAACCTGGAATGTTCAGTCCATGAATCAATGTAAACTGTATGTGACCAAGCAGAAGATGGCAAGAGTGAACATCAACATTTTAGGAATCATTGATCTAAATTGGACCAGAATGGGTGAATTTAATTCATATTTGTATTGTATCTACTACTGTGGGCAAGAATCTCTTGGAAGAGATGGAGTAGTCCTCATAAGTCAACAAAAGAGTCCAAAATGCAGTAGTTGGGTACAATCTCAAGAACAACAGAATGATCTCTGTTGGTTTCCAAGGCATACCATTCAAAATCACAGTAATCCAAGTCTATACCCCAATCACTAATGCTGAAGAAGCAGAAATTGAATGATTCTATGAAGACCTACAAGATCTTCTGGAACTAACACCAGAAAAAGATATCTTTTCATCATAGGGAATTAAAATGCAAAAATAGATAGTCAAGAGATAACTGCAGTAACAGGCAAGTTTGGCCATGAAGTATACAATGAAGCAGAGCAAAGGCTAACAGAGTTAATAAAGTGGACACAATGACAACTTTAAATTCTTGGATCCCAAAATCAGTTCAGCCAATGACTGCAGCCATGAAATTAAAAGACACTTGCAAGGAAAGCTATGCCAAACCTAGAAAGGGTATTGAAAAGCAGAGGCATCACTTTGCTGACAGGTCTGTATAATCAAAGCTATGTTTTTCCAGTACTCATATACGGATGTGAGATTTGGACCATAAAGAAGGTTAAGTTCCAAAGAACTGATGCTTTCAAACTGTGGTGCTCGAGAAGACTCTTGAGAGTCCCTTGGACAACAAGGAGATCAAAACAGTCAATCCTAAAGGAGGTCAATCCTGAATATTCACTTGAAGGCTGATGCTAAAGCTGAAGCTCCAGTCCTTTGGCCACATGATGCTATGAGTCGACTCAGTGGAAAAAAACAATGTTGGGAAACATTGAACGCAAAAGTTGAAGAGGGCAGCAGAGGATAAGACAGTTAGATGGCATCACAGACTTAATGAACATGAGTTTGAGGAAACTCTGGGAAATGATGGGCAGGGAAGCCTGGCATGCTTCAGTCCATGCGGTGGCAGAGTCAGACAACACTTAGTGATTGAACAACAACAATGTAGAGAATATATAATTTCTATTTCTAAATCATAATGCACATGCCATAGAATTATTGGAAGGGAATTTGGACTAATTTTTGTTGTTATTGTTAAAGAGATCATGTTCTCAGACTGAATAGATTCAGGCTCAGCTTAATCAATAATTTAGGGATAAATTTTCTGTCATCTATGGATTTGCTTAACTATACTCTATTAAAAACATTTGTTTTTCTGTCTCTATCTTTTTTTTCAAGTCAAATTCATACCCTGTGTCATATTAAGAAGCATTTGATGTCTACCATAAACAGGGATTATATCTCTTTAACAAGAAGAAAACAGAGATTACAATTATTTGCAGTTAGGAAAATGAAATCCATGTGTTGTGTAATCTTGATGCAAAATTCAAATGCATGATGTACATTTTGTTACTATGATCAATTAATCCAGTAATAATAAAAAGGAAATAAGTTTATTTTAGAACCACATATCTTTCAAGAGTCTATTCTGGTTCATCATGCTCATGTATTACTTTTTACAGTGTTAACAAAACACTTTCATCAATGATACATTTATCATCACATAGTTCTATCAAAAGAATACCAGAGAAATATGTACTTTATTGATTATGCCAAAGACTTTGACTGTGTGGATCACACAAACGGTGAAAAATTCAAGAGATGGGAATACCAGACCACCTTACTTGCCTCTTGAGAAATCTGTATGCAGGTCAAGAAGCAACAGTCAGACTGGACATGGAACAACAGACAGGTTCCATTTTGGGAGAGGAGTAGTCAAGGCTGTATATTGTCACCCTGCTTATTTAACTTATAAGCATAGTACATCATGTGAAATACTGGGCTGGATGAAACACAAGCTGGAACCAAGATTGCTGGGAGAAATATCAATGACCTCAGATATGCAAATGACACCATCCTTATGGCAGAAAGCAAAAAAGAACTAAAGAGCCTCTTGATGAAAGTGAAAGAGGAGAGTGAAAAAGCTGGTTTAAAACTCCAAATTCAAATAATGAATATCATGGCATGCTGGTTTCCCCATGGCAAATAGATGGGAAAACAGTGGAAAGAGTAACAGACTTTATATTTTAGGCTCCAAAAATCATTGCATGTGGTGACTGCAGCCATGAAATTAAAAGCAAGTATCAAAGAACTTATTTTCTAATCTTATGAAGAAAAGTTAACTGATAGATTATAATGGTTAATAGCTTGAAAAGGGTTTTAAACTGAAGACTGTTTTCACAGATGAGCATTGTTAAATGTATTACTCTTAATGAGAGGGAATAAGGATGGACAATAAACTTCCTGAAAAATGAATGAATTTAGGATGAGGCATTGATTGGACCATAAGAGCAATGTTTCCCCATTCATTTACTAAACAATGTTGCTTCTTCAGGTCTGAAGTTCTGTTTAGTTCAGTCGCTCAGTCATGTCCGACTCTTTGCCACCCCATGAATCGCAGCACGCCAGGCCTCCCTGTTCGTCACCAACTTCGGAGTTCACTCAGACTCACGCCCATCGAGTCAGTGATACCATCTAGCCATCTCATCCTCTGTCGTCCCCTTCTCCTCCTGCCCCCAGTCCCTCCCAGAATCAGAGTCTTTTCCAATGAGTCAACTCTTCGCATGAGGTGGCCAAACCCACGTATTACTTTAAAGAAGAAAAAATATTCTCTAAATCTAGTGCTTCTCGGAAAGAAGAATATGTCTTGATATTCAGAACTGTGCCTTCACTGTGCACCTTGATTCGTCAGATAAGTGACTTTAGATCTTAGTTGTTGTAATTGCTCATATCAAAATAAGAAAACTACATGGGCAAATAAAATATGTCTTCTATGACTTTCAATTTTATATAGTTTGTGCTCAGTTGATCATTGCTTCATTGCAAAAAACTGAGGTAAAGAAGTAAGTTGCAACTGAAACACTATTTAGTGATGTTTTTGACAAAAGCATCATATCAAATCTAATTCTGACTTTATAGGAAATATTCCAGTTTCAAATATACTTTTTATTTTACTGATAACATCTATTTCAGCAAGCTATTAAAACAAAATTGACTACATTTGAGGACCTGGATAAAGAAGTTTATTATTAGCAGGATGTAGCATTATAGGCATTAATTTCATTTAGGTTGCTGATGAACAGTGACTCTCATGCTACAGACATCAATGGTTTTAAAGAGGAAAAAGGAAAAAGCTAATTATTCGAGTCCCATATAAGGTAGGCTATTTTAGGAAGTTCAACACTTAAGGGGTTATTGGGCTTACAAGCATGTAGTATACCTAGTTTTCTACTTTGGTTGATTGAATTAAATTATTTTCCTTGGTGTGACTTCTGGGGTATAGCTAGGGAGCTGAATATTATAAAAGTGAAATTCAAGTGTGCTTCCTTAGCCAGATAGCTTGGCTAGTTAAATATCTCATTAAAATAAAAGAATAAAAAAGAAACAGGTGAGTTAAACAAACAAACAAACAAAAAACAACAAAATATTAACATAGCAGATATGCCAGGAACTGAGCTAAGAACTTTAGAAATATTAACTTATTTAATGTTCTTTGCAATTTTAGAAGATGAGTGCTTGCTGGAAGCCAGTGTGAGGAATCCAACCCATGACAAGGTCACGCAGCAGGAGATTTGATGGGCAAGGATGAGTCAAATCTCAGGTTTTCCCCCTGGCATTTCCTGAGCATGTACCCCCCCAAAATAAGAATCTGCCTGCTTTTCCACTCTTCTGACATTATCTGGAAAAAGTCTACTGGGGCTTTAGTCTGCTGCATTCGAAAGAGTGTTTCAATCCAAAGACCTCTCTGATGGCTTTCTAGCCTGCCTGCAGGACTCTTACAGCTGCGCATATGATTGTTTGAGGCCTCCTGACTGAGGGAGGCACAGGAAGCTTAAAACATCCTAGGAATGTAGGAGCTTCCGAGGAGTCAAAATCATTAGAATAGGGCTGATTATAGGTTTCATTTGTTGAGCCAATACTTGCTGCCAAATTTTCATATCTTTTATTTGTTGATATAGTTGGTATATAGAAAAAACAAGTAGCAACATTAGATCTTTGAATTAAGTACCTTCTTTGTTATAACCCACTGCATCTTTGTTCTATAGGGAGGTAAATTTAGTGCTTTAAGGAGATGCAGATTAAAGAAACACACTTCAGGAGAAACAAGATTAACATTCTTTAAAGAAGAGAGCCAAAAAGTGTTAGCAAGCCTCTTGGCCAGAAGATAATGTAAATCACCTGAGACCTTTTGTATACAAAAAGATATAGCTGCCCCTGCATGACTCTGTATCTTCCATTATGTAAAATTTAGAGTATATAAATACCTTTTAAATAACAAAGTTGAGGGGCTTTTTGCACAAGCCTGGCCTCCCCCATGTGATTCTTTCTTGCTCCCTCTCCCTCCCTCTAATTTCAGGCTGAATTCCATCTGGGGCATGGAGGCTCGCCATGTCTACTTACTTATCCTGGCTTCTAAGATCCACGTGAGGGGGTGCCCAAAGCGGGACCCCCCCCCCCGATATTCAAGAGGATGCCAGTGGCCCCACGTAGATGGGGCAAACCTCTTGTCTCGAGGTTTTATTGGCTTTCCATGTAAACCAAGTTATTCAGCCTCTTTTCTCCACTTAATTTTGCTATTACACTATTTCTTCCTAATCTAATCTTCTATTAATAAATAAATAAGCTTTTTCCTTGATGACACCATCCACGCTTCGAATTCCCTGGACCCGCCTGGGCTGGACCCCGGCAGGTGCTATTATTATCATCATCTGAAAACGCATTATCTGTGGTACGATGGGTCTGAGTACCCTGCCTAAGAGTACCAGATGACTAGAGTTTGAACCAAAGTTTGAACCCACTGAAGCCTGTACTGAACCCAGTGATCAGTGTTCTGATCACTATGCTTTGAAAATCAAGTTTTGTTCTCTTAAATAAAATGAGTGAGTATTATTTGCCCATTTCTATCCCAACTCCAAGTAGCAATTACTGAAAAGAATACTGTTATAGTCTTACTTAAAAAAAGATTCATATGAAATTACAATGAAAATATCCTCTCTCTAAATGCTTTTCTATTTGAAGCTAAGAAAGTTATAAAATGTTCTTTCTCATCACTTGAAAGTATATGGTAAAATAATTTCTATAAGTATACTTTGATCAAACACTACAGTGTTCTGGATGCAGAGGGTAAAAGTTTCCTCTACATTCAATTGAAAACAAGGGTACAGTTTAGGAAAAAAGTCAACTCTCTTAGAAATACATTTTAAAAATTTCCATTTTAGCTATAATTAAAGTTTTATAAATTATTTTCTACCATATATAGCGTTTGCTATGGAATAATATAGTCTTAGTCAAACAACATGGGGCTTCCTTGGTGGCTCAGTGGTAAAGAATCCGCCTACAATGCAGGAGGCACAGGAGCTGCAGGTTTGATCCCTGGGTAGGGAAGATCCCCTGGAGAAGGGTGGGGCAACCTACTCAATGTTCTTGCCTGAAGAATCCTATAGACAGAGGAGCCTGGAAGGCTGCATTCCATAGGGTTGCACAGAGTTGGACACAACTGAAATAACTTAGCTCAGCACAGAGCACAGTCAAACAATATATGCATTTAGTTGAAGATCTTATAATGCTCCTATTTCATTCATATAGTCATTTAATACATAGTTTTAGATGTCCTAATTGTTTAAGACAGTCCAATGCATTGTTTTGTTTCTTAGTTCTTTTTTTATTAAGTTTTTATCTCAGATAAAAGGTGATCTAAAATTGCAGTCAAGGCTGGACCTCATGCCCAGTATATCTTACCTGCTGCTGCTGACAGTTGATCACTGAAGGTCTCCAACAGGAGCTTTCTCTTATCTTGCACTACAAAGTTTTCATTCTTCCAACTTCAAAGCCTCCAATTATCTGTTAAATACAATTCAGTTTATGAGTATAGTCTTTATATTTAAAAAATACTTTTCCTTATTATCACTTAATTGAAAAAGTCACCAATTTCAAGGCAAAGCAGTGTCTATTTTAGTAATAAATTTACATATAAATAATTAATTTAATACATTTCAAATAATTTTCCTCATTTTTCTTCCTCATTTTTAATTTATAAATTTATAGAATTTTACATTTAGCTACATGTGTCCATCTATATTCACATAGTCTTCATCACTATTGGATTTGTTGCCATCTCAGTCTCTTTTATACATTCTTGCTATAAATGTTTATTTTTTAATTGACCAGTTACTTTTCGTCGTTTCCATTCATTCTCCTTGTAAACTTCAGTGGTAATATACCATCTCACCTCTGTTCTCCTTTTCTCAAACACATAAACTGACAAAATCAGAAAAAAAAAACTTTACCCAAGTTAGTCCGTCAAGAGTTATTGTAAAATAGCAATAAATAATCCCAGGAATATTTCTTTTTACCCACTTCTTTCTACCCTCAACTAGAAAAATGCAGAGCTCTCTAGTATGCTGAAGTGTAGACAGGAAACAGACTCTCCCCCACCCCCCAACCCCCTCCAGAAGTGTCTAGGCTGGGAAAGTTTAAGAACCTTCTAGAAGCTGAGTCCCAATGATCATCTGACAGTGATTCTCTCTTTCTTGCTCTCTGTCCCCCTCTTTCAATGCATATGCTGTCTCATGACCATAGAGAAAATGAGAGCTCAATAAGTCTGTCTCTGAAGCAGTCCCTGAAATCTTTTGATACAGTTCTCCCCAATGAGATGGGTGTTTTCTAAAACAAATGACTTGAGGCTGATGATATAAATTCCAAAGAGTCTAAAATACTTTTTAGTGTAATGTTTGGCAAGGATGTGCCTCGGTAAGTCATTCAGCAGTGAATGATTTTGCAGATCTCTAGGCTTCTTCTTGCATGTTGGTATAACCTGTCAATATTCTGTTTTTCCTAAGAGCTTGCCTGAACTGGTATATTCGGGACTTAAGTAGCAATTTGCAGAGGATGTTTAACTTTTAACGCAATTCCGGAGTTTAACTGTCATTTGCAAGATTAGTTAGAGTGACATATCTGAACAATGAGCTCTCAGGGTCGTTAAAATTTAATTTTCTTTAGGGATAGAACACAGGAGATTATGTTCAGTTTATTAGCTATGACCTTTTACATTTAGACGATTTTTCATTTAATTTGGCTCAGGGACTACATAATTAACGTGGCCTTGATTATTTTATTCTTACAGATGCTACTTGAAATGCCTGAATTAGAGTATCTTACTTCCTTCACTGCTACAGATAGTAGCCTCCTGGACAGGAAACCAAGGAGAAGAAAAAACAAGAGAGAATAGACAATATTATTTTCAGAGAGAGAGAGAGACGTGTACAAAAACAATAAAGATACATGAATTATAAAAACATAAAATGATATTTATAATTTTACTTTAAGATTTTATATTGAATTTTGTTTTAATTCTTATCTCAGGAACACAGAGTATAATACTTTAAATAATAAAAGTCTCTTAAAGCTTTAGAAAAACAGTATTTCTATTATAAAAATGTAGCATCTAGAACTATGATGTTCAGTGTAGATATTAGCCACAAATGGCTATCTAAATTTGAACATTAATAAAATTAATACCATCAAATCTTCAGTTGCAATACCTACTTTCTGTGTGTAATAGTATGTAGCAGTCAAGTTTTATAGCCAAATGCTTAGGAGTCAAAGTAATCATATTGAACAGCAAAGGAAAGGACATTTCCCTCATCTATTGATTGGACAGTACTGGCCAGGAATGTGGGCATAATACCTCCAGTAAAACTGATTCTTTTTACTACATGTGTTGGTGATTTCTCCTTAAACAGTTTGTTGTTAACCACTGGGTCTACTGTTAGTGGGCCTGAAAGTGACATCTAGCCTTATCTATTGAGTTGGTCTTAGGAAAATGTTGCAAAATTGATCTTCAGAGCAAGCATCATGGAATGACCAAGCATTCTGAAAATTCCTGATTATAATCGATGCAAATCCCTGATTATGAGGGCAAGATTGAAAAGGAAAGTATCTTACATTTGAAATGGGGACCAATTTTGAAGACCAGGGCACATGGAAGAAAAGGTAGAAGAAGATACATTAGAATTCAGTTCAGTTCAGTTGAGTCACTCACTCCCGTCCAACTCTTTGCGACCCTGAAAAGGTAGAAGAAGATACATTAGAATTCAGTTCAGTTCAGTTGAGTCACTCACTCCCGTCCAACTCTTTGCGACCCCATGGACTGCAGCACACCAGGCTTCTGTGTCTGTCACCAACTCCTGGAGCTTACTCAAACTCATGTCCATCAAGACGGTGATGCCATCTAACCATCTCATACTCTGTCGTTCCCTTCTCCTATTGCCTTCAATCTTTCCCAGCATCAGTGAGTCAATTCTTTGCATCAGGTGGCCAAGTATTGGAATTAGATACCCCCCAATTTACATGCATTAGGAGACTAGAGCCTGGAAGTTTAAATTTGTAGAGTTAAACCAAAAGAATTATGCTTAGCAATTGTGCTAAGCACCCAGGCACAATTCTTCAATTTGATACAAATGGATTTTCACATAAGCAGAGTAACAGCCTCCTAATTTCTTTACTTGCATTTTATAAAATAGATACTAGGAGAAGCAGTTAGCATGTGTTACATTACTGTTCTCAACCACTAGTAACTAACTTATGCCTTTTTCTGTCAGAAAAGGAGCTTTAAAATTGGTAAGATAAATTAACTTTCTCAAAATCTTACTCAATAAATACCAAAAGTAATGATTAAAACTCAGATTTATTGGCTCTCAAATCCTTGATTTTGACATATACATGTCAAAATAATGTTTTCCAGGGTAAAAAGAAATTCCTCATGCCCTTAAATACTTTACATGTAAATCATTCACATGACCTAAGAACCATAAAATATCCAACTATGGATCCTATCATGGTTCAATTCAATTTTTCCCAGGGCATAAGTACCATCTGATCTGCCTCTTGAGAAATCTATATGCAGGTCAAGAAGCAACAGTTAGAACTGGACATGGAACAACAGACTGGTTCCAAATAGGAAAAGGAGTACGTCAAGGCTGTATATTGTCACCCTGCTTATCTAACTTATATGCAGAGTACATCATGAGATATGCTGGACTGGAAGAAACACAAGCTGGAATCAAGATTGCTGGGAGAAATATCAATAACCACAGATATGCAGATGACACCACCCTTATGGCAGAAAGTGAAGAGGAACTAAAAAGCCTCTTGATGAAGGTGAAAGTAGAAAGTGAAAAGTTGGCTTAAAGCTCAACATTCAGAAAATGAAGATCATGGCATCTGGTCCCATCACTTTATGGGAAATAGATGGGGAAACAGTGAAAACAGTGTCAGACTTTATTTTGGGGGGCTCCAACATCACTGCAGATGGTGATTGCAGCCATGAAATTAAAAGACGCTTACTCCTTGGAAGAAAAGTTATGACCAACCTAGATAGCATATTGAAAAGCAGAGACATTACTTTGACAACCAAGGTCCGTCTAGTTAAGACTATTGTTTTTTCAGTGGTCATGTATGGATGTGAGAATTGGACTGTGAAGAAAGCTGAATGCTGAAGAATTGATGCTTTTGAACTGTGGTGTTGGAGAAGTCTCTTGGGAGTCCCTTGGACTGCAAGGAAATCCAGCCAGTCCATTCTAAAGGTGATCAGCCCTGGGTGTTCTTTGGAAGGAATGATGCTAAGGCTGAAGCTCCAG
>SJYA01014595.1:0-10363 GCA_006410615.1 Neotragus moschatus
AGGAGGAGAAGGGGACGACAGAGGATGAGATGGCTGGATGGCATCAGTGACTCGATGGACGTGAGTCTGGGAGTTGGTGATGGACAGGGAAGCCTGGCATGGTGTGATTCATGGGGTCACAAAGAGTCGGATACGACTGGGCAACTGTCCTGACTGACCGAGGATTTGGTGTGCTAATATTTTGTTGAGGAGTTTTGCATCTATGTTTATCAGTAGCTTTGACCTGTGGTTTTCTTTTATTGCGTTTGATATCTTTGTCTAAGTACGATATTAGAATGATGCCAGCCTCATGAAATCGATTTAGAAGTGTTCTATGATCTTCAGTTTTTTGGAATTGTTTCAGAAACAATTGTATCTCTAAATGTTTGGCAGAATTCACCTGGAAGCCATTTTGTTGTGGACTTCTGTTTGTTGAAAGTGTTAAATTCTTGATTCATTCATTATTATTATTTGTATGTGATGTATTCATCTTTTCTATTTCTTCCTGGTTCCAGTTGCATGAAGGTGTATTTCTAAGTATTTGACCATTTCTTCTGAGTTGTCCATATTTGTGTACAGTTGCCCATAATAGCCTCATGATCCTTTGTATTTCTGTGATGTTGGTTGTAACTTCTCCTTTGTTGTTTCTGATTTGTTTTGGGTTCTCTTTTTCTTGTTGAGTCTGTCCAAATGTTTTTTTTTAAATTTTATTATATTATTATTTTACTTTGCAATATTGTATTTTTTTTTGCTATACATCAACATGAATCCACCATGGGTGTACACATATTCCCAATACTGAACCCCCCTCCCACCTCCCATCCCATACCATCCCTCTGGGTCATCCCAGTGCACCAGCCCCAAGCATCTTGTATCCTGCGTCAAACCTAGACTGGTGATTCTTTTCTTATATGATGTTAAACATGTTTCAATGCCGCTCTCCCAAATCATCCCACCCTCTCCCTCTTCCACAGAGTCCAAAAGACTGTTCGATATATCTGTGTCTCTTTTTTTGTCTCACATACAGGGTTATCATTACCATCTTTCTAAAGGTTTATCAATTTGTTTATCTTTTCAAAGAACAAGCTTTTAGTTATACAGGTATTTTTCTATTTGTTTGTCTTTATTTATTTTATGTCATCTCTGATCTATATAATCTTTTCTTCTACTACTTTTGGGGTTTTTTAGTTCTTCTTTAGTTGTTTTAAGTGTAAGGTTAGGTTGTTCATTTGAGGTTTTTCTTGTTTCATGAAGTAAGCATGTCTCACTGTAAACTTCCCTTTTATAAATGCTTTTGTTGCATCCTATAGGTTTTGATTTCATATTTGTTTTTATTTTCTGTCTGATTTCTTCAGTGATTCATCCATTGACTGCTTATTATTGTTTAGCTCCCTTTTGTTTGTAGTTTCTGTAGTTTTTTTTCTTTACTTTATTTCTGGTATCAAAACATTGTGATTGCAAAAAAATGCTTGATATGATGTTTTTCTTGATGCCTCATATTTATCGCCTCTTTTTTATTATATCAACAATGTCAAAATATATTTAAACATGTAAAAAATTTAACATTTTTACTTTAAAAATTAACATTATTGAAGCATAATTTACCTACAATAAAATGGTTCAACAAATTTTGAAAATTCATGCATAAATACAGAACATTTCCCTCTTCCCAAATGAATTCCATGTACTCCACCCCAAACAATACCCATCTCTCAACTCCATTTCTAGGCAGTCATTGATATGCTTTGTATCATTATAGATTAAATATGCCTTTCATAGAGTTTCACGAGAATTGAAAGATACAGTAGTCACTCTTTTCCATTCTCTTATATCCCCCCTCAGTATGGTGTTTCAGGGGTTCAAATACATTGGTGCATGGAGCAGCTTTTTTTTTTTAATTGCAATTATGTGGTTTTCAGTTTTCAGAAATTAAGAATAAAGCTGTTATAAACATTCATGTAATATTTTAAATATTTTTATTTTATTTTATTAGCTTTTATTTTTTTATTGGACATAGTTGATTAGCAATGTTGAGTTAGTTGCAGATGTACAGCAGAGATAATAGGTTATACATATACATATATCCATTCTTTTTCAAACTCTTTCACATTTAAGCTGTTAGATAGTAATGAACAGAATTCCTTGGGTTATATAGTAGCACTTGTTGGTTATCAGTTTTAAAGAAGGCCATGTTTTCTTTTGAAGAGATACTTCAGTTCAGTTCACTCATTCAGTCGTGTCCAACTCTTTGCGACATTATGGATAGCAACACACCAGGGTTCCCTGTCCATCACCAACACCCAGGGCTTGCTCAAATTCTTGTCCATTGATTCAATGATGCCATCCAACTATCCAAACCTCTGTTGTCCCCTTCTCCTCCTGCCTTTAATCTTTCCCAGCATCAAGGTTTTTTTCAATGTGTCAGTTCTTCACATCAGGTATCCAAAGTATTGGCGCTTCAGCTTTAGCATAAGATCTTCCAATGAATATTCAGACTGATTTCTTTTAGGATTGACTGATTTTATCTCCTTGTAGTCCAAACAACTCTCAAGAGTCTTCTCCAACATCACATTTCAAAAGCATCAGTTCTTTGGTGCTCAGCCTTCTTTAGAGTCCAACTGTGACATCCATATGACTACTGGAAAAAACCACAGCTTTGACTAGATGAAACTTTATCAGCCAATGTCTCTGCTTTTAAATATATTGTCTAGGTTGCTAATAGGTTTTCTTCCAAGGAGCAAGGGTCTTTCAATTTCATGGCTGAAGTCACCATCTGCCGTGACTTTGGAGGCCAAGATTATAGTCTGTCACTGGTCCCATTGTATCCCCATCTATTTGCCATGAAGTAACGGGACTGGAAGCCATGATCCTACGTTTTTAAATGCTCCAGATGGTGATTGCAGCCATGAAATTAAAAGATGCTTACTCCTTGGAAATAAAGTTATGACCAACTTAAATAGCATATTGAAAAGCAGAGACATTATTTTGCCAACAAAGGTCCGTCTAGTCAAGGCTATGGTTTTTCCAGTGGTCATGTATGGGTGTGAGAGTTGGACTTTGAAGAAAGCTGAGTGCTGAAAAATTGATGCTTTTGGACTGTGGTGTTGGAGAAGACTCTTGAGAGTCCCTTGGACTGAAAGGAGATCCAATCAGTCCACCTTAAAGGAAATCAGCCCTGGGTGTTCACTGGAGGGACTGATGCTGAAGCTGAAACTGCAATATTTTGGCCACCATATGTGAAGAGTTGATTCACTGGAAAAGACCCTGATGCTGGGAGGGATTGGGGGCAGGAGGAGAAGGGAACGGCAGAGGATGAGATGTCTGGATGGTATCACCAACTCGATGGACATTAATTTGAGTGACCTCTGGGAGTTGGTGATGAACAGGGGGGCCTGGCATGCTTTGCTTTATGTGGTCCCAAAGAGTCGGACACTACTGAGTGACTGAACTGAACTGAACTGAACTGAAAAAGTCTCCATGCTCTCCATACTGGCTATGTAGTCTGTATTCCCAGCCATAGTGCAAGAGGGTTTCGTTTTCTCCACACTATCTCCAGCATTTGTTGTTTGTAGACTCTTTTAATATATTCAATTTTAATTGAAGGATAATTGCTTTCAATATCATGCTGTGTTCTGATATATATTTTTAGACATTTTGATGATTGCCATTCTGACCAGTGTGATATACCTTTTTGTAGTTTTGCTTTACATTTCCCTGATAATGAGCAATCTGAGGATTTGTCATGTGTTTATTAGCAATCTTTGTGAAATCTTTGAAGAAATGTCTGCTTAGATCTGCCCACCTTTTGATTGGGTTGTTTGTTTTTTTGGTATTAGTTGCATGAACTTCTTATATTTTTTTCAGGTTAATCCTTGATGTTCAAGCTGGTTTTAGAAAAGGCAGAGGAAACAGAGATCAAATTGCCAACATCTGCTGGATCATGGAAAAAGCAAGAGAGTTCCAGAAAAACATCTATTTCTGCTTTATTGACTATGCCAAAGCCTTTGACTGTGTGGATCACAATAAACTGTGGAAAATTCTGAGAGAGATGGGAATATCAGACCACCTAACCTGCCTCTTGAGAAATCTGTATGCAGGTCAGGAAGCAACAGTTAGAACTGGACATGGAACAGACTGGTTCCAAATAGGAAAAGGAGTACGTCAAGGCTGTATATTGTCACCCTGCTTATTTCACTTATATGTAGAGGACATCATGAGAAATGCTGGACTGGAAGAAACACAAGCTGGAATCAAGATTGCTGGGAGAAATATCAATAACCTCAGATATGAAGGTGACACCACGCTTATGGCAGAAAGTGAGGAGGAACTAAAGAGCCTCTTGATGAAAGTGAAAGAGGAGAGTGAAAAAGTTGGCTTAAAGCTCAACATTCAGAAAACGAAGATCATGGCATCTGGTCCCATCACTTCATGGGAAATAGATGGGCAAACAATAGAAACACTGTCAGACTTTATTTTCTGGGGACTCCAAAATCACTGAGGATGGTGATTGCTGCCATGAAATTAAAAGACACTTACTCCTTGGAAGGAAAATTATGACCAACCTAGACGTATATTCAAAACCATAGACATTACTTTTTTGACTAAGGTTTGTCTAGTCAAGACTATGGTTTCTTCTGTGGTCACGTATGGATGTGAGAGTTGGACTGTGAAGAAGGCTGAGCGCCAAAGAATTGAAGCTTTTGAACTGTGGTGTTGGAGAAGACTCTTGAGAGTCCCTTGGACTGCAAGGAGATCCAACCAGTCCATTCTGAAGGAGATCAGCCCTGGGATTTCTTTGGANGGTTTCTTCTGTGGTCACGTATGGATGTGAGAGTTGGACTGTGAAGAAGGCTGAGCGCCAAAGAATTGAAGCTTTTGAACTGTGGTGTTGGAGAAGACTCTTGAGAGTCCCTTGGACAGCAAGGAGAGCCAACCAGCCCATTCTGAAGGAGATCAGCCCTGGGATTTCTTTGGAAGGAATGATGCTAAAGCTGAAGCTCCAGTGCTTTGGCCACCTCATGTGAAGAGCTGACTCATTGGAAAAGACTCTGATGCTGGGAGGGATTGGGGGCAGGAGGAGAAGGGGACGACAGAGGATGAAATGAATAGATGGCATCACTGACTCAATGTGCGTGAGTCTGAGTGAACTCCAGGAGCTGGTGATGGACAGGGAAGCCTGGCGTGCTGCGATTCATGGGATCACAAAGAGTCGGACAGGACTGAGCGACTGAACTGAACTGAACTGAATCCTTTGTCAGTTGTTTAATTTGCTATTATTTTATCCCATTCTTAGGGCTCTTTTGTCACCTTGCTTATAGTTTCCTTCATTGTGTGTCAGGGAATGTTTAACGGGAGGATTCTGACATGCTGTTTCTCATAAATTCTCTGTTCTTTATCAGTTCCTATTCCGAGAACAAGTAGAGCTGCACATCACTCTCAGGACTGAGATCATGAAAAATTGCATCTGCTTGGATTCGTTTCAGTAACTCCCTTCAGTGACTCTTTTCAGTGTCAATGACCTTGTATGTATTAGACTGTCCATATTGTGGCCACTGATAAAATTTCATCCTATGTAATGTCTGAGTAATCAAATTACTAAAGATATATAAGCCTTCATTTCTGCTAATAAAATACCTTTGCTCCGTCAGAGCTCGGGTCCCTGTGTCTTTCTTTCTTTATTTCTTTCTCTCTCTCTCTTTCACTTTCTTATCATCGACTCTAGACCGCCAGGTTCCAGTCTATTAAAGGACCCCAATAATTTTGAAGAAGCTTTCAAGCTTAATTAGATCCCATTTTTAATTTTTTTGTTTTTATTTCCATTTACCTAGGAGATGGGTTATTGACAATCTTCCTGAAATTTATGTCAAAGATTGTTTTGCCTATGTTTTCCTCTAAGTGTTTTAGTGTTTCTGGTCTTACATTTAGGTCTTTAATCCACTTTGAGTTAATTTTTCTGTAGGGAGTTAGGAAGTGCTTTAATTTCATTATTTTATATATATATATCTGTCAAATTTTCAGATGACAGAGGATGAGATGGCTGGATAGCTTCACTGACTCAATGGACATGAGTCTGAGTGAACTCCAGGAGTTGGTGATGGACAGGGAGGCCTGGCGTGCTGCAATTCATGGTGCCGCAAAGAGTCAGACATGACTGAGCGACTGAACTGAACTGTCCAATTTTCTCACCACCATTTATTGAAGAAGCTGTCTTTTCTTCAGTGTACATTTTTGTGTCCTTTATCAAAGATAACGTGTTAAAAAGTGTGTGGATTTACCACCAAATTTTCTATTTTGTTCCATTGAACTATATTTCAGTTTTTGTATTAGTACCAATCTGTCTTGATAACTGTAGCTTTGTAGTATATGCTGAAGTCTGTAAGCTTGATTCCTCCAGCTCCATTCTTCCTTCTCAAGATTGCTTTGACTATTTGAGGCTTTTTGTGTTTCCATACAAAAAATGTAATTTTTGTTCTAGTTCTGTGAAAAATATCATCAGTAATTTGTTAGGGATTGCATTGAATATGTAGATTGCTTTGGGTAGAATAGTCATTTTCACAATATTGATTTTTCCAATCCAAAGCATATCTCTCCATCTGTTTGTGTCATCTTTAATTTCTTTCATCAGTGTCTTATATTTTTCGGCATACAGGTCTTTTTTCTGTTTCAATAAGTTTATCACTAAGTCTTTTATTGTTTTAGTTGCAATGGTGAGTAAGATTGTTTCCTTAATTTCTATTTTGATTATTCATTGTTAGTGTACAGAAGTGAAAGGGATTCCTGTGTATTAATTTTTGTATTCTATGACTTTACTATATTTATTGATTGAAGTGAAGTGAAGTCTCTCAGTCGTGTCCAATTCTTTGCGACCCCATGGACTGTAGCCTATCAGAGTCCTCTGTCCATGGGATTTTCCAGGCAATAGTACTGGAGTGGATTGCAATTTCATTTTCCGGGGAATCTTCCCAACCCTGGGATCGAACCCAGGTCTCCTGCATAGTAGACAGATGCTTTACTGTCTGAGCCACTAGGGAAGTCCTATTTATTGATTAGTCCTACCAGTTTTCTGGTGGCATCTTTAAGGTTTTCGATGTAAAGAATCATATCACCCACAAAGACTGAGAATTTTACTTCTTCTTTTTCAATTTGGATTATTTTTATTTCTTTTTCTTCTCTGATTGCTGTGGCTGGGACTTCCAAAACTATGGTGAATAATAGTGGTAAGAGTAAGCACCATTATATTGTTCCTGATTTTAAAAGAAATGTTTTCAGGCTTTCACCATTGAAGATAATATTTGCTACTTTTTTTTAATGGACTTTAGTATGTTGAGGTATTTTCCTTCAATGCTGCTTTTCTAAAGAGATTTAAAGTAATAATAATAAATGTATGTTGAACTTTGTCAAAAGTTTCATCTACATCTATTGAGATGATCATATGTTTTTTATCATTCAGTTTGTTAATATGGCATATCACATTGATTGATTTGCACAATTTGAAGAATCCTTACATCCCTGAGATAAAAAACAATGGATCATGATATATGATCTTTTTTAATATGTTGCTGGATTCTGTTTGTCAGAATATTGCTGAGGATTTTTGTATTTATGTTCATCAATGTTGTTGGCCTATAATTTTCTATTTCTGTGGCATCTTTTCTTTATTTTGATATTAAGGTGATGGTGGCCTTGTAGAACACGTTTGGGAGTTTTATTTCCTCTGAGATTTTCTGGAAGAGTTTGAACATGATAGGTGTTACTTCTTCTCTAAACTTTTGATAAAGTTCAACTGTGAAGCAAAATGGCCCTGGATTGTTGTTAAACAAAATTTTTTATTAAAGTTTTGATGCCTGTGTTGTGATTGGTCTCTTCATATTTTCTATATCTTCCTGGTTCAGTCTTTGAAGGCTATACTTTTCTAAAAAAATGTCCATTTCTTCCAGGTTGTTCATTTTATTAGCATATATTTGCTCATAGTAGTCTCTTATGATCATTTGATTTCAGTGTTGTTTTTGTTGTTGTTGTTTCAAATTTTATTGATTTGAATCTTTTCCCTTTGTTTCTTGATGAGTCTAACTAACAATTTGTCTTTTTTATTTTTTTCTTTTCAAGGAATCAGATTTTAGTTTCATTTGCCCACGCACAAAGCGCAGGCAGAGGTGGTGGCTGGCGCACTAAGCACAGTAAGTGGCAGCAGCTGGTGCACTAAGCATGGTCAAGAGCTACCCCATGTCCGAGGTCAAGGCAGCAGCCTAGAGTGCTAGGCTGTGATGGCGCAGGAACGGCCAAGAGGAGATACCTTGCATTTGAGGCCAGGGACGGTGGCCAGGAGGAGCTACCTCTCGTCCGAGGTAAAGAGCGACAGCCAAGGGGAGCCACCCTGCGTCCAATGCCAGGGGCAGTGGCTGGGAGGAGCAACCCCACATCCGAGGCCAGGGAGGTGACTGGGAGAAGCAACCCCATGCCCAAGGCCAGGGGCAGCGGCTGGGAGGAGCAACCTCACGTCCAAGGAGTATTGGCTGTGCGAGCACGGGAGGGCCTAGAGGAGCCATCCCACATTGAAGGTCAGGAAGGGCAGCAGGAGGAGATACCCCTCATTCAAGGTAAGGAGCAGTGGCTATGCTTTGCTGAAGCAACCGTGAAGAGGTACCCCACACCCAAGGTAAGAAAAACCCAAGTAAGATGGTAGGTGTTGCAAGAGGGCATCAGAGGCAGACACACTGAAACCATACTCACAGAAAACTAGTCAGTCTAATCACACTAGGACCACAGCCTTGCCTAACTCAAAGAAACTAAGCCATGCCCACGGGGCAACTCAAGATGGGCAGGTCATGGTGGAGAGCTCTGACAGAATGTGGTCCACTGGAGAAGGGAATGGCAAACCACTTCAGTATTCTTGCCTTGAGAACCCCATGAACAGTACAAAAATGCAAAATGATAGGATACTGAAAGAGGTACTCCCCAGGTCAGTAGGGGCCCAATATGCTACTGGAGATCAGTGGAGAAATAACTCCAGAAAGAATGAAGGGATGGGGTCAAAGCAAAAACAATATCCAGCTGTGGAATGTGACTGGTGATAGAAGGAAGGTCCGATGCTGTATAGACCAATACTGCATAGGAACCTGGAATGTCAGGTCCATGAATCAAGGCAAATTGGAAGTAGTCAAACAAGACATGACAAGAGTGAACGTTGACATTTTAGGAATCAGCAAACTAAAATGGACTGGAATGGGTGAATTTAACTCAGATGACCATTATATCTACTACTGTGGGCAGGAATCCCTCAGAAGAAATGGAGTAGCCATCATGGTCAACAAAAGAGTCCGAAATGCAGTACTTGGATGCAATCTCAAAAACGACAGAATGATCTCTGTTCGTTTCAAAGGCAAACCATTCATTATCACAGTAATCTAAGTCTATATCCCAGCCAGTAACACTCAAGAGCTGAAGTTGAACGGTTCTATGAAGACATACAAGGCCTTGTAGAACTAACACCCAAAAAAGATATTCTTTTCATTATAGGGGACTATAATGCAAAAGTAGGAAGTCAAGAAACAGCTGGAGTAACAGGCAAATTTGGCCTTGGAATGCAGAATGAAGCAGGACAAAGACTAATAGAGTGTTGTCAAGAAAATGCACTGGTCATAGCTAACACCCTCTTCCAACAACACAAGAGAACATTCTACACATGGACATCACCAGATGGTTGACACTGAAATCAGATTGATTATATTTTTTTACAGCCAAAGATGGAGAAGCTCGATACAGTCAACAAAAACAAGACCAGCAGCTGACTGTGGCTCAGATCATGAGCTCCTTATTACCAGATTCAGACTAAAATTGAAGAAAATAGGGAAAACCACTAGACCATTCAGGTATGACCTNCAAGAGAACATTCTACACATGGACATCACCAGATGGTTGACACTGAAATCAGATTGATTATATTTTTTTACAGCCAAAGATGGAGAAGCTCGATACAGTCAACAAAAACAAGACCAGCAGCTGACTGTGGCTCAGATCATGAGCTCCTTATTACCAGATTCAGACTAAAATTGAAGAAAATAGGGAAAACCACTAGACCATTCAGGTATGACCTAAATCAAATCCCTTATGAGTATATAGTGAAAGTGAGAAATAGATTTAAGGGCCTAGATCTGATAAATAGAGTGCCTGATGAATTAAGGATGGAGGTTCATGACATTGTAGAGGAGACAGGGATCAAGATCATCCCAATGGAAAAGAAATGCAAAAAAGCAAAATGGCTTTCTGGCGAGGCCTTACAAATAGCTGTGAAAAGAAGAGAAGTGAAAAGCAAAGTAGAAAAGGGAAGATATAAGCATCTGAATGCAGAGTTCCAAAGAATAGCAAGAAGAGATAAGAAAGCCTT
>SJYA01014596.1:0-10338 GCA_006410615.1 Neotragus moschatus
CGGACAATATTGAGTGACTGAACTGAACTGAGAAGCTAAGATTACCAGGTTTCACTGCAGAGAGTATCAAAAGTTCTACCTCACCCTTCTTACTGTAGATACAGTTCTAATTATAACAGCATGCTCTACTTGTTAAGAGAAACAGGAATTCTTATTTAAGATATGAGGAGCTATTCCTGAAACATCTTATTTCAAAAGTAGTCAGATACTTTTGATACAAAGTGTCCTCATGACTAGCAGACATCATGTTATTAGTTAAGATATTTTATTTTTAAAGAAATAGATATATCATGTCTTAATTTTTACATAAGAATGCATTCTTGGGTGACAGATATTTGGGCTCACTTCATGGATATGGATTGTACCAAACTCCTAGTCAATAAATTTCATTTCATTCTCAATGGTACTCAGCATTCATTCCAAAAATCTCCCACTTGACGCTTTTAAAGGGTTTCACAAGGCACTTAGTTTTCACCAAAATCATCTTCCCAAATTGTAACTGGTACTTTCAATTCTATGGCTTTCATAGAGTTTAAAAATAGGAGGTTAAGCGTGTTTCAGTCCCTGGGTAGAGATAGTTGTTAGTCTGCCCAAATATAACTGGCACCCACTGCTTCTCTCGCAGCGACTCGGAAGTTGCTGACGTCTTAGGACGCCTGTTGGTTGCAAGACCCACACCCTTCTGTCAGCTTGGGAAGGTGACTCCGGAAGGATCCCGAGATGGTTACACAGAATAGAGAGACCCCAACAACGATGCATTTGAACTGCGATGCACGTTACACTTCAGCTAACGGCACATGTGAGGCAGTGTCACGGAAAGCTTGAAACGGATGCTCTGCTTCCCAGTCTCACACATCACACCCCACCTAACTAGCAAGCGCTGTCAGCACGTCCTTGCGTCATGTCTCCTGACGAGCTGTGTGTACGTGGGGTGGAGAACTGGTGGCAGCGGTTCTCTTTCCTTACGCACGTGTACGTGTTATTTTGGGTAATAATTTAGACACTGATACTGAGCCCTTTTAAATCCTCTCCCAGATTTGTAGTCAGAGGAAAGTACAGCTATTAGCAGACTTGGCGAATGGCCTTGTTCTAGTCATCCAGAGCAAAATGTTTCCTATGTTACAGCAGAGGGGAACACGGCATCTGCAGGTAACACCTGTCAACAACACTGACCTGACTTCCAGGTCTGCAGCGTATCCAGAGAGCCTGCCAGAGTTACCACCCTGTGCTAACTTCAGAACTCGGTCTGGAGCCGACCCAGTCCTTCACACATATGCTATTTCATATTGTATCACAAACGGAATAACTATACTGCATCCTAGCTAGCTAATTTGTCTAATAACAGAAGACTTCTGAACACACTAAATGACCTCTCCAGACCAGAGCATTTACTTTCTTTTCCATAAGAAACAGAGATATCATGGTCCAGAGGAACAAGCCACGGAATTCCCTGAACTCTCTTAGAATTTTCAATATATTGCTTTCTCTCAGGATAACAATTTTTTAAAGGATCAGAAAGAGAGAATCAAGGGAATATACCTTAAAATACCTCTCAAGATACTGAAAATGTTGTTTTCCAGTCTTTGCTAATTTGAGGAAAAATTCCAAGTTAAAGTCTTAATTTCCTGGGGTACTGGAAGATGAATCTATTTAATACTGTGAAGGAAGAAAGGTAGTGAGGGAGAGAGAGGAGAAAAGAAGAAAAACATTCCAAGACCTAAAGAGATGGCTGTTCAGCTCTAGGCTATCAAATTGTCTCAGTCTCTCTTTTGTTACCAAATATCCGCTTCTCAACTACCACCCTGCCCGTTATCCTCGAATACAAGCAAAAAGTGTGTATGTGTATACATTGTCCCTGTTTCAGTTCTGTGATTACAAGTTTAATGCATTTGGACTACAGAAGAATTTTTAGATAAAAGTCACACAGACCTTAAAATTACAAACATTAAAATGACTGTGTAATACTTCAGAAATGCTAAAATGGGAATATATATATATTTCCATCAATTGAGCACAACAGATAATTGGCATATTAAGAAAATGAAAATGCAGGTCACCCCAAAGAATCTTTCAAGTTTCTGTCTTACTTCCTGAAAGTCAGCTTTGCCATGGAAACTGAATAGCAAAATAAGACCAGCTTTATGGCACACACATTACAGTTGCCTTGAGATTGCGGTAGTTTTCCAACCGTCCTTCAAACCGTCATTTCTGCAGCAAATGCATGGGGCTTTAGCTCCTTGGAAAGGTAATACCCCTCTTCTGCTGACAGCTCTTTATTTGGGATTATGTAGCGCTGTGGGTACATAATGTCAATACATGCGCTTATTCATAGAGGAAAACAGTTCTGTAAGCTACTGATGTTATATTCTTTGCTGTGATAAGAGCACTTAAGATGCTGGAGGAAAAAAATATGTGTGGAAATGACCTGGAAAGCTCTCCTTTGTCTGTTGTGGTTGCAGGCAGGCGTGGACTTGGGCTGTTGGCTGCTCACTCTCCCTGCAGCTGAGCAGGCAGCGTGGTGTGTCTGAAGTCGGGGGAAGAGAAATCCTGTGGCCTGAGCTCTCGCTCCAGGCCTCTCCCTGATGTCCTGGCAACTTCGGGGTGGGCATGTGGGTGTTAAGGAGCAGATACTCATTTTTCCCCTGAGTATTCTCACCTGAGCAGCCTCAGGTTGATCAGGTCGACCTGTCACTAGGGGATTTGTTGTGGTTATTCATGTCCAACTCTTTGTGACCNTTGGCGAATGGCCTTGTTCTAGTCATCCAGAGCAAAATGTTTGCTATGTTACAGCAGAGGGGAACACGGCATCTGCAGGTAACACCTGTCGACAACACTGACCTGACTTCCAGGTCTGCAGCGTATCCAGAGAGCCTGCCAGAGTTACCACCCTGTGCTAACTTCAGAACTCGGTCTGGAGCCGACCCAGTCCTTCACACATATGCTATTTCATATTGTATCACAAACGGAATAACTATACTGCATCCTAGCTAGCTAATTTGTCTAATAACAGAAGACTTCTGAACACACTAAATGACCTCTCCAGACCAGAGCATTTACTTTCTTTTCCATAAGAAACAGAGATATCATGGTCCAGAGGAACAAGCCACGGAATTCCCTGAACTCTCTTAGAATTTTCAATATATTGCTTTCTCTCAGGATAACAATTTTTTAAAGGATCAGAAAGAGAGAATCAAGGGAATATACCTTAAAATACCTCTCAAGATACTGAAAATGTTGTTTTCCAGTCTTTGCTAATTTGAGGAAAAATTCCAAGTTAAAGTCTTAATTTCCTGGGGTACTGGAAGATGAATCTATTTAATACTGTGAAGGAAGAAAGGTAGTGAGGGAGAGAGAGGAGAAAAGAAGAAAAACATTCCAAGACCTAAAGAGATGGCTGTTCAGCTCTAGGCTATCAAATTGTCTCAGTCTCTCTTTTGTTACCAAATATCCGCTTCTCAACTACCACCCTGCCCGTTATCCTCGAATACAAGCAAAAAGTGTGTATGTGTATACATTGTCCCTGTTTCAGTTCTGTGATTACAAGTTTAATGCATTTGGACTACAGAAGAATTTTTAGATAAAAGTCACACAGACCTTAAAATTACAAACATTAAAATGACTGTGTAATACTTCAGAAATGCTAAAATGGGAATATATATATATTTCCATCAATTGAGCACAACAGATAATTGGCATATTAAGAAAATGAAAATGCAGGTCACCCCAAAGAATCTTTCAAGTTTCTGTCTTACTTCCTGAAAGTCAGCTTTGCCATGGAAACTGAATAGCAAAATAAGACCAGCTTTATGGCACACACATTACAGTTGCCTTGAGATTGCGGTAGTTTTCCAACCGTCCTTCAAACCATCATTTCTGCAGCAAATGCATGGGGCTTTAGCTCCTTGGAAAGGTAATACCCCTCTTCTGCTGACAGCTCTTTATTTGGGATTATGTAGCGCTGTGGGTACATAATGTCAACACATGCGCTTATTCATAGAGGAAAACAGTTCTGTAAGCTACTGATGTTATATTCTTTGCTGTGATAAGAGCACTTAAGATGCTGGAGGAAAAAAATATGTGTGGAAATGACCTGGAAAGCTCGCCTTTGTCTGTTGTGGTTGCAGGCAGGCGTGGACTTGGGCTGTCGGCTGCTCACTCTCCCTGCAGCTGAGCAGGCAGCGTGGTGTGTCTGAAGTCGGGGGAAGAGAAATCCTGTGGCCTGAGCTCTCGCTCCAGGCCTCTCCCTGATGTCCTGGCAACTTCGGGGTGGGCATGTGGGTGTTAAGGAGCAGATACTCATTTTTCCCCTGAGTATTCTCACCTGAGCAGCCTCAGGTTGATCAGGTCGACCTGTCACTAGGGGATTTGTTGTGGTTATTCATGTCCAACTCTTTGTGACCCCAGCCTGCCATGGACTGCAGCACTCCAGGTTTACCCTGCCCTTCACTATCTCCCAGAGTTGGCTCAAACTCATGCCCACTGAGTTGGTGATGCCATCCCACCATCTCATCCTCTTATCACCTCCTTCTCCTCTAGGGGACGCTATGGTGCTACTGGCATTTCTTGGATCCCTATCAGACATCAGGCATTCTCTCTGTGTAAGACAGTCTTGCATATACAAACAGTCTACTAAAACTAACGCTGTTTCTAGACCTAAGAATGCTCTATGACGCTAACTGGTATTTTATAATCATAACTATGACCATACTCCTTTATATTTCAGATCCTAAATTTGAGTAGAATCTCTATCAAAAACAAGAGGGAAAAGAATAACCCTAAAATTTCACCTGTCTTGTTAAAATTTGCTTTTCAGACTTCCATCATTTCTAACAAAAGTGTTTCTTTAACAATGGAATAAAATTTTCCCCAATATCATTCACCTTTTGTAACCAAGTCTGTGTCCCAAGATTACAAACCAAGTCTTGAGTTTTTTAGTCGCAAAGTATTCCATCTATAAAGAAAGCTGAGTGCTGAAGAATTGATGCTTTTGAACTGTGGTGTTGGAGAAGACTCTTGAGAGTCCTTGGACTGCAAGGAGATCCAACCAGTCCATTCTAAAGGAGATCAGTTCTGGGTGTTCATTGGAAGGACTAATGCTGAAGCTGAAACTCCAATACTTTGGCTACCTGATGCAAAGAGCTGACTCATTTGAAAAGACCCTGATTCTGGGAAAGATTGAGGGCAGGAGGAAAAGAGGACGACAGAGGATGAGATGGTTGGATGGCATCACTGACTCAGTGGACATGGGTTTGGGTGAACTCTGGGAGTTGGTGATGGACAGGGAGGCCTGGTGTGCTGCAGTTCATGGTATTGCAGAGAGTCAGACACAACTTAGTGACTGAACTGAACTCAATCTAGTTATGTGCTAATTACATGTAAATATTTAGAGGTTAATATATCACCCTGTGGGTCTTGATTTCCAATTAGGGTAGCATGAGAACAATTTCAGGGAGAAGTGTAACGCATTAGGACATCTTGGAGAAAGATGGAAAATGGTGAACTCTGTAGCCTTGCTTTCTGTTAACTGGCTTAAAGTTGAGCCAAAACTGAGATATAGATATTTTCTCCAGATTTCCTTCTAAAAAGCCTCAAATGCAAATCCTGAAGCAGATGTAATTGAGAGAGTTAAAAAGAAACAAAACAAAAAAATTCAAAGTTTAATCTTTATTTTCAATACATAAGATTTCATAAATCATTCACTAGTGGAAAAAAATTGTAAAACTTGGCATCTTTGCTTCCTGTTCAAAAATAATTCTACTGCACCATTTTGACTTCAACTCAGCATGAGTCTAAAAGAAGCCAGAATGCTGCAACATTTGAAAGATGGGAAAGGGAATGCATTTAGTATTGAAAAGAGAAACAGCACTAAATTCATGGTCAATATGCAATAGATATCAAAAGGGAGTAATTAGAGGAAAATTGCCCACGCTTAAGAATATTGAAGGGTTTCATGGGTGAAATTATAATGCTTAAGTGATATCCTAGTACATGAAAAAAAAAGTCTTCCCAACCTTATCTGGTCCTCAGAGGCTTCCCTAAAGTAGAATGATTGATCTCCTGTCTAATTTTATCTCAGTTAATGGGATTGCCTAGGCTCGCCTTGTTTTAATTCTTGTTTGAAGATTCCAGAGTTTTAATAACTTATGGCAGCGAATTCTACAGTTTAATTATAAGACATCTCATTAGCCACATTTATCCCTATCAGATATGTTTCTTTTAAGCCTACATTTTCTAATCTTTTCAAAGGGCACTGCCACGAAGGCCTTCTGGAAAAATAAATTAGAGAACTTTTATAGGACAAGTGCAGGGTTGTTGCAAGAAAGTCAGGTTGCCTTGCCGCAGAAGGCAAAAGAAAAGTGATGAACACAGCTGTTTCCCTTTGCATTCAGGAAACACCTCAGGCTAAGTGCTTCTTGAATAGGCCACCTACATTACCACCTGGCTTCCTAGGGCCACGCCACCCTGGACTTTCTGTCATGTTTGTGGTGTTTCTGGGAGCTCAGACCTTCTTACTTTACATAAACATGATTTACGTGCTTCCTATTTCCTCACTGAATGTACCAGTTTATATCTACAGATTCCACCTCCAGAGTATTTCCCCCAAAGCAGCACCAGAGGATTTTCTCTGTTCCAAGAAACTGAATTTACTGAAAACAGTACTCCTTGAAGATGAAAAGTGTGAAAGCGTTAGTTGCCCAGTTGTGTCTGACTCCTTGTGACCCCACGGACTGTAGCCCAACAGGTTCCTCTGTCCATGGGATTTCCCAGGTAAGAATATTGGAGTGGGTAGCCAGTCCCCTTTCCAAGTTTAATTCCTGACCCAGGGATTGAACCGTGGTCTCTTGCATTGCAGGCAGATTCTTTACCTTCTGAGCCACCAGGGAAGCTCCTCCTGTGTCTCTTTTTCCCCAAAACACCCTTGGAGTAAAGCGTGTTTCTCCTTCTTACTCCTCTCCTCATGCTCAAAGTTTTTGCACAGTAAGAACTGATTTGAATGATTGAAGCATTTGATCTACTTTAAAGGTGGAAGTGACAGAAGAGGAAAGATCCTAACTCTTATAACCACTCACTCTCCTCCACACCTTCGGGAAGTTTGCTTAATATTGCTAAGCTTCAGTGATCTCATGCGTAAAATGGGAATAACAGCCACAAACTACTTTACGATGTTTTGTGAGGATTTGAGATGATCCATTTGGAAATGGCTGAAAAGCTATGACAATATTAGACAGAGTATTAAAAAGCAGAGACATCACTTTGCCAACAAAGGTCTGCATAGTCATAGCTATGGTTTTTCCAGTAAACATGTATGGCTGTGAGAGATGGACCATCAAGAAGGCTGAGCGCCAAAGAAATGCTGCTTTGGAACTGTGGTGCTGGAGAAGAATCCTGAGAGTTCCTTGGACTGTAAGAAGATCAAAACCAGTCATTTCTAATGGAAATCAGCCCTGAATATTCATTGGAAAGATGGATGTTGAAGCTGAAGCTCCAATACTTTGGCCACCTGATTTGAAGAGCCAACTCATTGGAAAAGACCCTGATGCTGGGAAAGATTGAAGGCAGGAGAAAAAGAGGGAAACAGAGGATGAGATGGTTGGATGGCATCACCAACTCAATGGAGATGAGTTTGAGCAAACTGGGAGAATCCCATGGACAGAGGAGCCTGGTGGTCTACAGTCCATGGATCGCAAAGAGTCGGACATGACTGAGCAACTAAACAACTGACCAGACATCTGGGTACTGTGGTCTAGCCAGGTTGACAAATAAAACTAATCACCATAATACCTACTGAAGAATATTGATCCAACAATATACTTCCTATGTCCTGCATTAATTTTTCCATTAAAAAAATCTTTTGACCCACATACTCTCCTCTGTTTACTGTCTGGTTTCTCAATTCTCATTTATAACTAAATCCCTTGATGATTTTAATTCCTTCATTCCTATTCTTTCTCCCATGTAAGTTGGGTTTTTGTACCCAGCATAATACCAACACCTCTCACTGGTAAATTCCAGGCCACATTTCACTGTGCCAGGGTCTGAACAGTTGAAGACTCCTCTTTGAACCCCTGTTCTGATGTTACGCATAGAAATCAGGACACATTCATTTAGTTTCCATCCTGTGTCTGCCTGTAATGCCTTTGGATTGCCTTTTGCTCATTTATCTAGCTTCTTAATTCTGAAAAGCCATAGGCCATGGTCCCTGGATGTTTTCTCTATATAAACACATTCCTTTGGAGAGCTCATCAATTTGCTTGTCCTTAAAGAGCCATTATTTGCTGATGACTCCCAAATTTGCATCTCCGACTAAGACTTCTCCTTGAACTCCAGAATCTAATAGAAACCTCAGCAAACAGTGAGTCTGTTCATTCAGTTTGGCAAAGGCCAAAAACTTTGACCTCTCCTGACCCCGTCTTTCTCTCATGCTTCATTTTTAATTCTTCAGCAAATCTCATTGTCCAAATCTTCCCTAAAATGAAGGGTCAAGGGCAGCTTTTTCATCTTTGCAGAGGTAGCACCATCTTGGTCATAAGAAACACTGCTAATCTGAGTAAATATTTAAAATCCTGGAAGCATTTGCTGCTGCTTCGCATGCAATTTAAAAATGTCATGTCTCAAAACCAAACAAAAATAATAAAAGTTATAAAAGTGAGTTTGAATAGAACTGGAGAAATTTGAACATGAATTTAATATTATATGGGTATGGTATATAGTATGAGCAAGGAAGTTATATGCTCATTTTCTCAAGAGATAGATGCTGAATCACCATGATGTCTGCAAGCTACTTTCAACTAGCTATATACATGTTGTCACGTGTTTATGTGTGCAGCCACATGCACACGTGTGTACAAAGAGAAAGTTAAAATGTGTGGCAAAGTGGCACAAGTTACTGAATGTACATAAAGGGTATTCAGGAGTATCATTGTAACGTTATTTTAGCTTTTCTAGGGGGTTAATTTTTTTTTTCAAAATAAAGTTATTTTGGATAATTTATGCCAAGTCCAACCATTTCTGAAACCACCGTGACTACCGTGCTTGTTAAAGGCATCACCAACCCGAACCTCACTTACAACAAAACTCTCTGAGCCGGTCTTCCTTCTACTTCCCTTCCTTCCTTGCCACTTTACAATCTATTCATAAAAATAATCTTTTTAAAAAGCATGAACCTTACATAACATAATTCCTTTGCTCAGAGTCCTCCAGCTGAGCAGTGGCATTTATGACCTCGAGACCCAGGATAATCTGACCTCCACCAGCCTCCCAGCACCTCTGCTTCTTCCCCTGCTTCTCTCTCTCTCTCTCTCTCTCTCTCATCCCATTCAGTCCACAGCCTCCTATTTTTCCTGGAATACAATGGCACATTAGCTTCAGAGTCTTTGGATTTTATGTATCTTCTGCCTGGAATACATCCTCCACCCTCCAGTAGAGCTCTTGTCCCACCTTCTCTAGAGCGTTTCTCAATTATCCCCTTTTCTTTATGCCCTTTCCTGACCCATCGCTGGCAATCACAACCCCTTTATAATATCCTCTCACCTCTTCCCCCAATTTTTTCTCTGTAATATGTCTCACCAGCTGGCCTGTTTGTCAGTTGTTGTTTTTTTTTTTTTTCTCTTCACTCTAGAATGTAAGACACCACAGTAAGGATTTTTTCTTAAGCTTGCCCACTGCTCCAAATCCAACATCTAGAACTGTGCCTGGAATCCTAAATAGTAAACATTCAGTGAAGACTGTAGAACAAAGAAATGCTTCCGGGTAGTGGTGAAAGCTGGTGTGTTGGAAGAAAAACAAAAAAAGAAATAAAAATAAATAACCTGCCACTGCTTCTCCCAGGACATCANATCCAACATCTAGAACTGTGCCTGGAATCCTAAATAGTAAACATTCAGTGAAGACTGTAGAACAAAGAAATGCTTCCGGGTAGTGGTGAAAGCTGGTGTGTTGGAAGAAAAACAAAAAAAGAAATAAAAATAAATAACCTGCCACTGCTTCTCCCAGGACATCAGTTAAATCAGATACATTTTGGGTCACATGCTCCCTGAATCCAATCATAATAATTCTTAAAGCAAATTTAAACAGTCATACATCAATGGTTTTATCATTGTGGAGGCCTTCCAGAAAACCTGAAGTTTATTCCACAAAATTGTTGGAATTTCTGAATTCAATGTAGTAGCCAAGAAGTACAGGTCATCCTTTTAAGGAAAGGTGACATATTCAGTTCAGTTCAGTTGCTCAGTCATGTCCGACTCTTTGCAACCCCATGAATCACAGCAAGCCAGGCCTCCCCGTCCATCACCAACTCCCAGAGTTCACTCAGACTCATGCCCATCGAGTCAGTGATGC
>SJYA01014597.1:0-10335 GCA_006410615.1 Neotragus moschatus
AAAAAAAAAAAAAAAAGCTTTCATCAGTATCAATAACAACATGCCTATAAATAACATCACAGTTTTCTTGACTCTTGAGGTACAAAGCTGAAACCAAGAGACTGTGGCTCTCACTGACTTCGTAAGCATTTGCTGTATAAGAGAACGCATAAATAAATGGATTACCCCAGGAAATGGTGTCAGGGGAAGAAAACAGGAGAAAGAAGAGGGGACGAGGCAGGACCAATGAAATCGAAAGTGAATTCCTGGAAGTGACAGGCTCCAGGCTACCCAAGAGCACATGGCCTCACCCCAGGCCCGGCTCCAGATGGAAGGTGGCTGCACTGCCCAGGGCGAAAAGCCCACCCAGACGGTGATACAGGCAGGGCCCTACTGGTTACTGTATTTACATTCTTCCATTCTCTGGCAATTATCGGATATTTTCCTCTTTTTGCAAGCATCACGCACACATGCTAAGTCACTTCAGTTGAGTTGGACTCTGTGACCTCACAGACTGCAGCCTGCCAGGCTCCTATGTCCTTGGGATTCTCCAGGCAAAAATACTGGAGCGGGTTGTCATGCCCTTCTCCAGGGGATCTTTCATACCCAGGGATCAAACCATATCTCTTAAGTCTTTTGCATTAGCAAGTGGGTTCTTTATCATTAGCACCACCTGGTAAGCCATTTCCTCCCCTTACAAATGTATATAATATACATATATATCAGTTCAGTTCAGTCACTCAGTCAAGTCTGACTCTGCGAACTCCTGGACTGCAGCACGGCAAGCTTCCATGTCCATCACCAACTTCCAGAGCTCACTCAGACTCATGTCCATTGAGTTGGTGATGCCATCCAACCATCTCATCCTTTCTCATCCCCTTCTCCTCCCACCTTCAATCTTTCCCAGCATCAGGGTCTTTTCCAATGAGTCAGTTCTTCACATCAGGTGGCCAAAGTATTGGAGTTTCAGCTTCAGCATCAGTCCTTCCAATGAAGATTCAGGACTGATTTCCTTTAGGATGAACTGGTTCAACTTCTTTGTAGTCCAAGGGACTCTCAAGAGTCTTCTCCAATATCACAGTTCAAAAGCATCAATTCTTCAGTGCTCAACTTTCTTTATAGTCCAACTCTCACATCCATACTTGACTACTGGAGAAGCCATAGCTTTGATTAGATGGACCTTTGCTGGCAAAGTAATGTCTCTGCTTTTAAATATGCTATCTAGGTTGGTCACAGACTTTCTTCAAAGGAGCAAGCGTCTTTTAATTTGATGGCTGCAGTCACCATCTGCAGTGATTTTGGAGCCCCCCAAAATAAAGTCTGACAGTTTCCATTGTTTCCCCATCAATTTGCCACGAAGTGATGGGACCAGATGCCATGATCTTAGTTTTCTGAGTGTTGAGTTTTAAGCCAACTTTTTCACTCTCCTCTTTCACTTTCATCAAGAGGCTCTTTAGTTCCTCTTCACTTTCTGCCATAAGGGTGGTGTCATCTGCATATCTGAGGTTATTGATATTTCTTCTGGCAATCTTGATTCAAGCTTGTGCTTCATTCAGCCTGGCATTTCGCATGATGTACTCTGCATATAAGTTAAATAAGCAGGGTGACAATATCCAGCCTTGGTGTACTCCTTTCCTGATTTGGAAACAGTCTGTTGTTCCATGTCCAGTTCTAAATGTTGCTTCTTGACCTCCATATAGATTTCTCAGAGGCAGGTCAGGTGGTCTGGTATTCCCATCTCTGGGAGAACTTTCCACAGTTTGTTGTGATCCACACAGTCAAAGGCTTTGGCGTAGTCAACAAAGCAGAAGTAGGTGTTTTTCTGGAACTCTCTTGCTTTTTTGATGATCCAGCGGATGTTGGCAATTTGATCTCTGGTTCCTTTGCCTTTTCTAAATCCAGCTTCAACATCTGGAAGTTCATAGTTCACATACTGTTGAAGCCTGGCTTAGAGAATGTTGAGCATCACTTTGCTAGCATGTGAGGTGAGTGCAATTGTGCAGTAGTTTGAGCGTTCTTTGGCATTGCCTTTCTTTGGGACTGGAATGAAAACTGACCTTTTCCAGTCCTATGGCCACTGCTGAATCTTCCAAATCTTCTGGCATATCAAGTGAAGCACTTTCACAGCACCGTCTTTTAGGATCTGAAATAGCTCAACTGGAATTTCATCACCTCCACTAGCTTTGTTCATACTGATGCCTCCTAAGGCCCACTTGACTTCCCACTCCCAAGATGTCTGGCTCTAGGTGAGTGATCACACCATCATGATTATCTGGGTCATGAAGATCTTTTTTGTATAGTTCGTCCATGTATTCTTGCCACCTCTTCTTCATATCTTCTGCTTCTGTCAGGTCCATACCATTTCTGTCCTTTATTATGCCCATCTTTGCATGAAACGGTCCGTTGGTATCCCTAATTTTCTTGAATATTAGAGAATATATATATTTAAATCGTCTTCAACTATAAAACTCATTTTAAAATTTGACCTCTGTGAATATTTCCTCTCTCTGTTACCAGACTCTGAATTCCTAGCATGCACATAACATTTCCCTCGACTATGGAGCTGGAGCCATCAATGAGTGACCACAATAAAAATGTTCTGATTAAGAACAGATAAGGCATCAACAAAGTCAAACTTCCACTAAGCTCTTCATTCCGGAAATTGGGGATTCATTAAGCATTTACTAATGGGCAAGGCCCCAAGGCAAGCAGTGAAGGATACATAAACCCAAAGCTCTGACTCAAGGAAACTTACAATCCACTCAAGCAGGCAAGATGAACAAAGTCATCTTCCCACAACACTGCTTTCTATTTCTTCTCTAGAGAATATGGTGTTTTTTTTTTTTTTTTTTGGTCCCCAACAGAGTAGCTATTGAGGATCAAAATGGATACACTCGATTTTAAATTTGTATCTTGATTATCAGTCTGTACCTCTGAGTGACAGCTGTTAACAAATGCAAAAATTATTTAAATGCAGTTATCAGAGAAAGTCAGAAAAGAAGGAGAAATCTCTAAGTAAAATAAGGCACATCAGTGGCAAGACTGCTTTGGAACTTCAGTAACAAGACAAATATGTTCCAGTGAGAGACTGGCTCACATAGGAAAAGTCACAGGAAGGGGTTCTGCTAAAAGAAGGGATTATGAAATAGAATATTTACATTCAAAGTTCTATTTTTAACATATTTACTTTAATCCAACCTCTCAAATAAGGAAGACTTCAATAGGAAAACCCTTCCCACAAAGCTTACCTCAAATCAGTTTCCTTTATTCTTTCTCAGGATACTATTTCGAGTTCTCTGCAGTTTGCTTTTGCAAGAAGGCTAGTCTAATGAAGAATGAAACAATGACTTATTTCAAGGAGTGTGCCATTTACATAACGCAGACATATTTTGACACTATGGCACATGAAGGGATGTTTTTCTTTCTAGAAACGGGATCTGCAACCAGGCATGTTTGAGGTGCACCCTGGCCCTGCGGCTGTCACAGTGAGCTGGACGTTGTTCCCAGGAATTCCACAGAGTTTATCAGTTTAATTTTAACTAATAAACTAAAAAAGGTTCACTTATTTTTATTAAACTAACAATGGGGAAATAATTTCCAACAATGAGTGTCTATGTGAGCAAGGCTGCGGACCATCCACAAGTGTCTGTAATTAAACAAAACCAAAAGTCCTCTTTTCTTTCCCTATTAAGTATTTGACTTGCATCCTTATAATAAGTGCCTATGAAAGAAAATCACATAAGTTAAACCAGAAACCGCATTTACAAATGGATGCCCAGGGACTTCCCTGGCAGTCCAGTGGTTAAGACTCTGAGCGTCCAATGCAGGGGGTAAGGGTTCAGTCACTAATTGAGGAACTAAGATCCCATATGCCCCGAGGTGTGGCCCAAAGCAAAACAAATGGATGTATACTCATTAGTCAATTCTGGCCGAGGCTTTCAGTTCAAAGTCAGATATAACACAAACTCTATTCAAGGCTCTAAATCGCAGAGCATGTGCTCATTAGTACTAGGGAAACAGGCAACACTTGCACTGAGCAAAGGAAATTGTTCAGAGAAACGTGTTGTGCTGTCTTGTACTTGTGGTATCCCCAAGACAAATTTAAACAGGAAAGTGTTTAGACTCAAAAACACACCCGTACGGTATGTAGGCCAGATCTGGAAAGCAGGCACTCCTGGAGGCAAGTCTGGAGGTAACCTGACTCACAGTGACCCTGACCCTAACCTGGCGCTAGAGAATCCACAGAACACTCTCCAAACTTAACACCCCGAAGAGGGCGAGCACGGAGACCCCTACTCCGCCCACGTCCTGAAGACTGGCTCTAACCACAGGCCACAGTCCGCAGATCCCACCACTGCGCTGCCATACACAGGCTCTCACCGAAATATCTCCAAGACAGAGAAGACAGCCATATATAATCCACCTTTTTCAAGGCTCTCCAACAAAGCCCCCCAACTGCCAACGTAATCTAATAATTAGCATATGTAAGGGTAAAGCTCCAGACCATGACATCAGCCTCACAGAAAATCAGCAGATTCAAAAAGCACCCACTAGCCCACTGGGTCTTTGGGAATTCCAAATCAATGAACGGATGAAAAGGACGGAACAGCAGGAGAGAGTGGACCACAGTCTCAGTCCTAGAAAACACCAAAAACAATTTCTAAATAAAGCCATTCTGTGAATCCTCCACTGTAGAAGAATGAGGGGGTGGGGGGGTGTTCATCCATCACAAGGGTATTAACTGGAAACCTGCTTCCCTGGCAACGATGTCCTTGAGCAGCATTCTAAAGCAGAGACTAGCCCAAGTGAAAGCGGAGGACTGTCAACAGGTCAAGGATCGCCTCCAGACGGTGAGAGTTCCTGCGGAGCTAACATGGGATTTCTCAGACACGACATTCCGACCAAAGATAGCAGGAGTGCTCAGGCTGAAGTACCGGCCTCAGGAATTCAGGGCCCGCTGCGCTGCTCAATGATGTTTCACGTGCAGACTGTGATTAAAGCTGATAACTTGGCCTGTGCTGGAAACTAGCAAAGGAATGTGTGTGTGTGCTCAGTCACTCGGTCGCGTCCAACTCTTTGTGACCCCATGGACTGTAGCCTGCCAGACTTCTGTCCATGGAAGTTTTTCAGGTAAGAATGCTGGAATGGGTTGCCATTTCCTCTCCAGAGGATTTTCCCAAACCAGGGATCAAACCCACATCTCCTGCATGTCCTGCCCTGGCAGGCAGATTCCTTACCACTGTCCAACAAAAGAATGAACTGAACTAAACCAAATCAAGTCTCTATCATCAAGGCTTATGCTGGTAGACCCGCCAATCTCCTCCACATCGATGTCAGTGCCAGGGCCCCAGGGCTTTTTGTAGGTGGTGGGGCTGCCTCTGTTGCTCAAGCAGAGATATCCAATTGGTGAATATCATTCACTTTTTTTTTTTTTTTAATTTAGTTTTACTTTTTTTGGCCATCCCCACAGCACGTGAGGTCTTTAGTTCCCCCAACCAGAGATCGAACCCAGGCCCTCTGCAAAGGAAGTGTGGAGTCTGCATCACTGGACTGCCAGGGAAGCTCCTCCACTTACTTTTTAAAAGAAAGACTGAAATCTAAAACTTCCCTCCCCTCCCTTCAGTGATAGGTAGGGCCACAGTGCAGTTTTAACACACTCGGTGAAAATAAATTCTGTAAATGTGCTCGAAGTGCTGCAGACCCTAACAGGGATATGACCCCGGCCACTTAGGAGGCGGCTAAATAAATGGGACACAAACTTCATGCAGATATGGAAAAACTGGACAGGTAAGTGTACACAGTTCAGAGACAGAGCAAGATAAAGTCCAGAGAAAGGACGTGTCACCAGGAGTTATTTTCAATCACACTTGAGAATCTTGAACTTCTGCTTTGTAAAACATTTTACTGTCTCTTCCACACTGTTGTAAAAATAGAAGAAGACTGAAAGGCTCCGAGCTAACGAACATGGGGCTCAGACTTAGGTCTGCAAAACAACAAATCAGATTATCTACCCCCAAAACTTAAAGTATGCTTCTTTTAAAAAGTTCATTTCAGGGGAGGAGGATTCAGGATGGAGGGGACATATATATACCTCATGGCCAATTCATACGGATGTATGGCAAAAACCATCACAGTACTGCAAAGTGATTATCCTCCAAATAAAATTCATAAATAAATTTTTTTTAAAGTCCACTTCATTTCCATTTTTTAGATCCAGACACCAAATTTCAAAGAGTACAGAATGGAGGAAATCAAAATAGCCAAGAGAGATACAAGAGAGACACTTATGACCATTCTGGGACCACAGTCAAGAATGGAGAGCAAATCCTATGTCCAACAAACGTAAATTTTCACCTGTTCTCCATCAGCAAAAGATGAACAAATACTAAAGACGACTGCTAAATAAAGAAAAAGGGCAGAAGGAGGTGAGAGGCTGGCAAGGTCAGTGCCTGTCAAATCCACCAGAAGTGCTGGTGGAAAAGCCCAGTGAACAGACTCAGGAGGCCTGCAGGATGGACAGGGTACACACCACACTGAATGTCAGCTTCCGCCCAGGCTCCGCTTAAGGCATTCAACTTAGGGTAGGACGTCCAGTGACGCGGTTATCGACGTCCCTGTTAAATGTGAGATAAGGGACTCAGAGAGTTTAGTTAGCTTTTCAGCTGTGGAAGCAACACACTATACTCCAGGAGTAGGTGTTTAATTTTAGTCCAGGGTCTACAAAATTCTTCTTGTGTGTTTCTTCAACATGCATGCCATTGACTCTCCTAACCCCACAGGATGCTAGACCTTACAAGACTATGACTTCAATCAGAAGTTCCAATCCCAGGGATTTCCCTGGTGGTCCAGTGGTTAGGACTCTGCACGTCCAATGTAGGGGGCCCAAGTTCGATCCCTGGTCAGGGAACTAGATCCCACATGCCACAACTAAAGATCTCGCATGCTGCAACTAAGGCCTGGCACAGCCAAGTAAATAAATAAGTATAAATATTTTTTTAAAAAAAGAATTTCCATTCACTACCACTGAGCCCTGGTTACCCCACACCCTAGGCACTACAGACTTCCCTAAATTTGGCAAGAACAGTTTCTCTCCAGGCAATGAGTCTTTCCTGTGTTCTTACCACCTCTGGGACCGTGGCTCTCACCGGATTTGTATCCTGGCAAACACTACCCAATATCATTACTTATTATTTACATGTTGTCTGTCCCCCTGCTAGACTAAGAATCTGGAAAACAGAGAAAGTTATTCAATTTCATATTCTCTCACTGTGCCTAACAAGGTAGCTGGCACAGTGAGAATGCAAAGGAAAAACCAACCAACCAACAAAAAGTGTCAGCTAAGTGAAACAATGCCAAGCAGCCCAGAGCTAGCAAGTGTCACCAAGCCCAACACCCGGTACCAGCATGACACCAAGTGCCACGTGACCAGATGACAGATAAATCCCACATTTAAAACATTCACCCAGAATGTTTTTATATAAACTGTTACATCCACATCAATGAAGCCATGTTGGTATGGAAGCCAAAACAAAGACACAGCCCTACTGGAAAAAGTAATACGTCGTAAACAACGCTGTTGAAACAGAACCCTACCTGGAAACTGGAGGTCATGGGCTTTCATCTGGAACAGAGAACCCTCCCCAGAGGCATGAGAAGCAAGGGGATCCACCCCCCCACCACCACCAAGATTCAAATTCAAAAGAGCAAGAAGCCTGGAGGCCTGGGAGGTCTAAATAATGTCAAAATATAATTAAAGAAGGTGTTTTGGTCAAGGAATGGAGATATGGCGAAAGAAGAAACCTATAGCAAATTCTAGCATCCGTGGGCAAAGGACCCCTAACCAGGGTGGAAAGGGTTAGGCGCTCAGCGGTGTCAGACTCTTTGCGACCCCATGGACTGTATCCCACCAGACTCTTCTGTCCATGGGATTCTCCAGGCAAGAATACTGGAGTGGGTCGTCATTGCCTTCTCCAGGGGGCCTTCCCGACCCCGGGACCAAACGTAGGTCTCCGACATGCAGGAGATTCCTTCCCATCTGAGACACCAGGGAACCCCACTAGACAGGGTATCTCCTCTTAACCGTCACTACAGAATCCAGCAATCCTTCAATTCACCCCTCTCCCCTTTTCCCACTGCAAAGGGGCTCAGCAACCTTCTGACCTCTGACTACCTGGAGGCAGTGAACATGGGGACCAAGAAGAGGTCCGTATTCAGGGTCCCATGACCGATATACTTATTTTTGTAAATTATTAATTGGGCATCTTTGGTGCATACTCAGCTTAGTGAACATAGTTAATGTCATTACGGGTCTCAGAGATAATGAAAAAATTGGGTCTGAGAAAGCACTGGGAAAAAATTTTTTTTCTTTTGCCTGAATGCCAAATAATGAATATTACCCACAAGAGTCTTCTGAAAGAGTTGGCTGGCACTTTGGCTGGCTGACGCACCATTCTGCATACTTACGCACGTTCTCAAACTGCTACGCCATGTCAGAGGAGTTCTACTAGGGTAATCTCTCTCGGTTAACAGTAGGTTTTTACAAAAGAGACAACAATCTATTCAGCAAGACTCACCATCCTAATGTAAACCAGATTCTTCACCTCTCAGGGTAGACACGTCACTGAAACAAGTTTGGCTTCACCAGTATGAAATTAAATAGAGCTGGGGCTGAGCTGAGGCTAATGTCTGCAGAATTTAATTTGCAAAAACCAGCCCGAGGCTACCATGATATAAATTCCCTCGATGTGTTAATTTCACACTCTAGAGTCCTCATCCTACCAGCGGGGGGCAGGGGCTGGAGTGGGGAGGTGAGAGGAGAGGGGTGTTGGTGATCTTCAGTATGTAGAGTAGGGGAGTACCTGAATTTACACAAGTTTCTGGACATCTGCAATATCAGCTGTCCAAGCCCCACAGGGAGTCAGAGCCCAGCTTCCCTCCTGCCAGCCCACAGGGGATGAAAAGGTGACACAGAAATCAGACCAGTGAGGAAAAGTCCTTCATTACGCAGAGCACCATCACTGGGTACCAGCATCTCATTCGATAAACTTTCCTCAACATCTTCATACAAAAGGGATGTTCCAGACACAGGCAAATAAGGAGATAAACTCAGCTCAGCCGGATCCAATAGGTGCAGAGTGCTTTATATTCCACAGCCAAACGCACAAGCCTGGTAGGAAGTACAACCCGGGGACGTTCCTGGTGGCCCAGCATCTAAGACTGCACATCCCCTGCAGGAGCCACAGGTTCGATCCCCGGTCAAGGAACTAAGATCCTGCACACCGTGGAGCAACCAAGCCCACGCACCACAGTTACTGGGCCCAAGCCACAACTAGAGCGCCTGTGCGCTCCGGAGCCCATGTTCTACAACAAAAGACGCCCACCACAGTGAAGACCCAGTGCGGCCACAGTAAAATAAAAAATACCTTGTGAGTCTTACACATTTGCTCACACAGATAAGCAGTTAGCTGACACAGACATTTCCTATATGGACCAAATCTCTAGGACCGATATCACAGTCTCCAGGTTACCAAGGTCAAGTCAGGCAAACACGAGTTCCTGGACCTTTCTTTCACCTTCTAACGACATAAATGAGCACCTTGACCTCCTAGACCGTCTTCCCAACTCCACATCATGGTCTATCAGGGTAAAGGAAATAGAGGTTTCACCCAAATTTCAAGAAGTGAGCTTTGCTTATTTTCAGTGAATTTGTAAATATGCACCTGGTCTGTCACTATGTCATCAAGAATAAGGACTACATTTAGGCCTTGACTGGCTGGACTCTGAAGGGCCCCTGTTCTGATCCTGCTTTGTTGTATAAAACTTGCTAACGACCTCTGAGAGATGGTGAAGGACAGGGAAGCCTGGTGTGCTGTAGAGTCCACGGGATCGCAAAGAGTTGGACATGACTCAGCAAATGACCCCATCAGCACGCAAAGTAACCGAAGTCCCCACTCAACACAAATGTGAGGCCACAACAATGACAAAATGATACACTTAACAGTACGTCTCTCAATGTACAAGGATTCAAGCTGGATCTTACACGGGTTACCTTTGAGTCTGGTCCTAGGTTGGCTGAATACAGAGATCACAAAGTCATCCCATGTCCCTCTCTGTCAGAGATGGAAAATAAATGAGCAGGAAAGCAATTTGTGCGCCTCCAGGAGAAACGGCCCAGTGATCCTGCTGGTTATTTCTGCCACGTCTACAATACGACACAGAAACAGAGGACAGTCCTCACCCGTGACTGGCAGATCTTAGGTGGGACCCTGCCTAAGTTCCGTATCACGCTGGGCTTAGAAGCCCTTGGCTAAACAATGGCACTCTGAATGACAAGATGATTCCCAAACATGCAAAGGT